>KI422747.1:0-29954 GCA_000473375.1 Anopheles culicifacies
GTACGGCAAGACCTGTAGACCATACAAAGGGTTCACTGTACACCACGTTTCGGTTTGGGAACGGTTTCTAAAAATATATATTTGCCGAATGTTTAACCTTACCGCGGTTCGGTATGCAAATTGGCAAATGCTCGTCAAAAACCACTCGCTCTTTACGTAGGTTGGCAGCCGAACCGTCCCGACAGACTTACAAACACCGCGTAGTTTTCTTCAGTGTGAACCGTTTTAACAGTCCTCAACCGCCCTCCGCATCTGAAATGTACGACACGCTGAGCTCCTTCATTGAGCCATGTGCGTAAAAATGTTCTTTTGTAGTTTGTATGCAAGCTTAGTAATATACACGCCGCGCTTGTTCCCTTAGCGTCTATCGGATCGAGATGTGGGTTTGGAGGCTTCAGGTTTGGACAAACCTGATCTGACTGTTCAACGTAGGTTGTTTAGGCTATGCAATTCTTGCATGTGCTTTCTTGCGGTCTCTCTGCTTTCTGCGGACCTATTTGATCTTACACAGCCGTTGCCAATATTGGCCTACCTAACGTAATGACTGTCTATTTGTGAAACTTCCTCGAGGTACTTTAATCCAGACCGGATAAGACGTATTAAACCTCCACCGGAATCTTATTGACGGGACTCATAACAGGCCAGAATGCCAATTTTGAACAGTGCATGCTATTTATATTTCCAGTTTTCCTGCCATCCAGATATACAGGGCTCCTTTTCAAAATAGTTAATATTTTTAATTTTTAAATTTCACAAATTATAAGAGATTTTCACCTGCTTCCGTCTTTAGATCCAGCGTAGAATATATTATGGTAGGTCTACCTGTCTGAATAGGAGTTTCAATTTTCATCCTATTTACAAAACCGGGTTTCCGATTTTTTTCTTTCCCTTTAAACCACATCGGAATCTGGAAATAACTGCTGTGACCAGTCGGCATAAAAATCGCTTTTAAAAAAATCCACCGCCCTCCAGCATGTAGCTCTATTTTTGTGTTTTACTGCACCGTTGGTATGTGCGAGAACAAGAAAATTATTCATGTAGAAACAAAACCGAACTAGAATACCGTCACATGTCCTTGCTTAAGACGTAACGAAATATTCGGTCATACCGGCCATATAATGGCGTACTAATAGATGATACCACACCACGTTGTTGGATAATCAATCCTCACTACGAAGGAACGGTTTGAATGGGATTTGGAGCCCCGGTCCTGCCGCCGCATGAAGACCTCCGTTACCACCTCGGCAAACGAACCACCAAGTCGAAGATAGAAATAAATGAGAATGTACGAATCATAACTTGTTGCATGCCGTGTCCACTGGTGTGGATACTATTAATTCAGACATGCCATATATTTTTATATGTTGGAATACACAATTATGTGCCTTTTACATCTATAGTGTAATATGCAGTTAAGAGAAGAAATGCAAAAAAGTTTCAAAGTACAAGGTAATATAAATTTAGTTTATGCCGGCATTGTTTAGCTGAGCCTGCACATAATCGGTCGCCATCTGCTTCACACGGCGTACGCTGTCGCGATCACCATGCTTTTCCTCGAAGTTGACGTACTTGGTGTAAAGCGTCTTCATGTTCTTCATCGGTAGCCGCTGCATGATCGCACGCTCCAAAATTTGACGAGCATTTCCAACCAAATTGTCCTTCACCAGCATGTCAATGTATTGCGACCAGATATCGGTACGCTTCGGATAGGAGGTCAGAATCTGCTCGAACAGCAGGTGGGCCTCGTCCCGGTTCTCGTTACGATTGTGCAGAAAGGCAAACTTTACAATCATCCCGATGTCTGTGGATTAAAGAAAAGCACACAAAAATTACATAATTAGTTTTAAATCGTGCAACATTTCACCAGCACCTCCTGCCCGGCACACGCACTTACGTTCTCTCGCAGGCAATGACTTTAATGCTTGGCTAAGCAGTGGCTTCACCTTGCTGCCCTGCCCGATACGGTACCATGCGTCGGCCACCAGAAACCACATGTCGTTCTGTTTGCGAAACTTCTTCAATAGTAACTCCAGCATCTCCTGCACCTCGGCATGCTTCTGGCAGTCGATCAGAATGTCCACCGCGCGCGAGTACACTTTGAATGCGTCATTGTACTGAACCGCTTCCTGCAGCACTTCCTTGAAGCTGTCGACCGTCTCGTAGCGGATTTCCAAATTCAACAGCGCCATCCAAACGTTTAGACGATCTGTTTCCTCCCGGAAATGAATCGCTTTCAGTGCCTTTCGCCCGACCGCACGTGCCTTGTCCAGCTCGGCCGATTCCATATGGAAGGCCATGTAGCGAATCCAAAGCATGCTGTTGTTTGGCTGTGCCAACACCAAACGATCGAACTGGTCCGGCGTGTGCGGATCCGCCGACGGGTTGGCCAGCTCGTCCTCGATTTTACGCAATCGCTCCTCCTCCTTTTTCATGGCCTCAAACCGTTCCTTAGCGGTGATGCGCATTTTACCGACGGTTTCACACTGCTCGTCATCGCTGCTGTGTGTCTCGTCGTCGCTTGAGTCGGATACGGTGCGCTTGTAGACAGGTGTACTATCCCAAAAGTTGACCGCTCCCGGAAGCCCATTACCTTCAGTAGTGTGCTTTCGCTTTCTAGCTCCCATCTTGTTATTGCTGCTCGGTGTGATATCTTCCGTACCGTCCAGCTGGTGTAGGTAGAAATCACACGCGCCGTCCAGCTGCTCGAGCACAAGCGGCATTTTTTTCTTTTTCAAATTCGACTTCTTTGCGTTCGCTCCGTTGCTGTGTAGTTCCACAATAGATTTCTTATCCTTTTTCAAAATTGTTTTCTTCGTACGCTTTGCTGCAGTAGCTGTCTCTGGATCTTCCTTGAGAGGAGCTTTCTTTTTCAACGGCAACTGCATCTGTGATACACTTTCCTTCGCTTCAACAGCGATCATGCGTTTCAGCTTTGGCTCACCTTGCCCCTTTTTCGACAGATCTGACGTTGAACCGTTTTTCTTCTTTTTACCATTGCTGGTGCTCATAGTTACTGGAGTTCGAACCCTCCATCCATTAAGAGGTTCCTCGTTAGAGTTGTCATTATCGTCATCGTTATAATCCATGATTTCATAGCTGGAGTTAGCATCTTCCTCTGCGTTTTGATTTGTCATTCCTTCCAGCTGACCTTCACCGTCTCTATCATCCTTCATGTTTTCATAAAGTTTCATCTCTTTGCTATTTATACCGAAAATCATGTCGTCCAAGTTTCGTACCAATCTTACAGTGACACTTTTGGAGGTGTTATTTACCTTCTCCATCAGATCATTGTAATGATACTTCACCGGTACAATCACCAATGGGTTTGGTGGGTTAGCCTGCAGACAGCATACTTGTACGTAATTGTTGGCATACAATACCCAACAAGATTGCGCATCCGGCGTGTATTTTCTACCTGTTAGTGAACTATTTGGTAGAATACTCTTAACCAACGGTTGATCCAAACAAACGTGCAGCAGCTTTCGCTCCACATCGATCCAGACGACGCGTCCGGGTACCTTTTGACCGACCGTGTATGATGTAGCGGGATGAGACGGAAGGATAGCAGTGGCAATGCCTTTTGTAACATTTTTCGATTTCTTCCGCTTAGAATGCACCTCGACAGTTACTTGGTTGGAACTTGGAACGATGCTTTCGACTACACAATTTACAAGATCACCGAGGTTGTAGTTGGCAAAACCAAACTTTTCTACCTGATATCTGTAGAATTAGAAGAGTAACATATTTATATATCTAAATTAGTATCATTGTTCTCCATCAACACTACCGCTATCGTGTACAAACCTTTTAATCAATTTTTTCACGTCCTTCAAATATTCGGCCGTGAAGTTGAAAACGTCTTTCGTTCCGTTTTCGCACACATCAAGCAGTGCTGTGCTTACGTCCAGGTCGTATCTTGAATTCGGCGATTTTTTCACATTTAATACACGCATCATCATAATGGAACCATCCTGCACTGTGCCACGGTTTTCCTTCGTCTTCACCTCGATTTGTTTCGAGAAATTGGTGAGCAAAGGAGTTATATACAGTACACCATTCACGTTTGTGCAGCTGCCCTTTAGCAACGCACCACGTTGCACGGATTCGATCTGTCTGGGATGCGTTCGGAAGTATGATATCAAACGCATGCTGTAGGTATCGGGGTTTGTCTGGATTGCCATAACCGATTGTCCTTCCCGAAGTAATCTCATGTAAAGCGAGTTATGCTCACCAAACTCTGATAAGCATTCGGATGGGATGGTGCCATTCTGGCCATCATTCGTAAGTATGTCAACACCTGCGGCATGCACACAGCTAATTCTGGCTTTAACGAGGCGGCTGGCTGATTGAATCTTTTCGGCTGTGGACACTGGTTGGAGCTCTAGTTGTTTGGTTGCCTTATCAAACCCTAGTACAGTGAATTTGTGCACGGTATTAACATTAAGCCTCGCCATTAGGGTAATATTCTGGTTTGCAATGGCTCTCGGTTTCTGTATCACGCCGACTATATCGTTGAAGAATCTTACAAAAACCGTATCGGTTTTTTGTTTGAAAATAACGCCATGGAAACTCTGATCATTCCGGGTTGCATCTAGCTGATCCCAATCGTGCAAAATGCTGGCTTTTTCATCTACCAGTGCCGGATGGTTGGTAAATTTAACAAACGGTGAGTCAAGTTCACGCATAACTGCGCGTACGAGTACCTTATCATGTACCTTAACAGGATGCTCATGATCGTAATATGTCTTCACCAGTGATCCTCTTGCATAGCCAACACTCACGAAAGCCCCGCCAGGTATCGTTTTCAATACGTGAGCTGTGTACAGATTGCCGATCACGATATCTTCTGAGCTGCGTATCTCCTCATCAAAGAATGTAGACTTGTTGCTGACAATATATGTATCCTCGAGTGGATTATAATGCATTATTGCCAACTTGCAGGTCATACCGACTTGAAACTTTTCCATTACAACACTCTTGTCGACGTTACCTGCAGTTTCTCCCATTATAGTCTTCCAACGAAGAAGAGCACGGCATTTATTTCCGAACTGGAACCAAACTCCGGCATCTTTGACAGCTTTGACATACGCTTTCTCAATGATCGTGCCAGGGCCATTGTTCACGTTCATTTCAACCCGATTTTTGCTGTACGGCTTCAAGGAAACAAATACCTGTTTTGTGACGGGCATCACGTACAGCAGCGTAGCTGGTATCTTCTTGAACATACTGTACTCATCCGGCCTGCTCGTTGGCTTGGTAAGCATGTTTTCGTTTACGTATGCGGGCACCATATCCTCGAACAGCATTCCCCGTAGACCATGATCTACCTGTTCACCAACGGTGAACATCATTCTGCAACCCGGTACTATTGTCTCCATGTCGGCGTCCTCCATGTTTAGTACCCATGGAGCTTCCGGATCGAAAGCTTTCAAAAGTACGGTTGGGTTGGAATCCAGCCTTGACACCGATTCTATCGAGCAAACAAGGTTGCGACCAACGTCGTCCCGATTTTGACCGAGACTTTCATCCGATAGAAAGCCGCGCACGTTGCGGACACCGATGTCCATGGAGTATCCATGATCCTCCTTTCTGACAATTGTTGCCGACAGCACCAGACCAGGGACGAGTTGCGATGTCACATATGACTTGTGCAGATCATTTGGCTTAAGCGAAAAGGTCAGCCTCGAAGATTCTTTAGATAACAATGTCACATACACGAGATCGCCAACCCGGTACAGATCGTTCAATGTAGGACAATTGGTCGACCCAGTGTTGATCATGTCTTTCAACCGGAGCGAGTATGCATCAGATATCATCGAAATCGGTACAATGCCACTAATACACCCAGGCAATAATAGCTCGATATGGGCCTTAGCGATGCGTTTCACACAGGCCAGCACAAGCATGCCTTCCCTCATGGTCGCTACCGAAAGATTCGTCGCATCGAATGCTTGCTGCGCCATTGTTATTTCCGCTTCCTTTTCGCTCAACATTACTTCACGCCGTTCTTTCGGCCGAAGACGAAGCGCCTTTTCTTCCGGCAGAACCGTAGCGCCATAATTCTAAACGTAGGAAAAAGTATTACTATGCGTGAGGCAACATTATGGGGTTATCTGCGCTTACCTTCGGTGAAAACTTCCGTTTCGTGACGCGATTCGTTAGCCCACGCTTTTGTACTTTATTGCCACGAGGAAAAGCAGGTTCAACACCAACCATTTTGTATATTATAAACCAAAGATTTAGGTTTACAAATTAAATGTTTCCAATTCAACAAACTAGAACGACACAACTGACCGGTCTCGCTTTCAACCAAAAACCACGTGTTTTGATCCCCACGCTATTTTGACAGCTTCGGTGCAGTGTTGCCATGTATCTGTACCGAACAGCTTCGAATCAAATGCAGTTTGAAGTTTATCATTTAGCATGCAGACAATCGCGTGGAAGACAAATTCAATCATTTTGATGAATTGCAAGAAAATCATCTCGAACGTCGTATTAACATGTTTCGAAACAAATAGCATTATTACTTACCATTTTGTAAGTATAAAATCATAGTATTACCGTGTCTTTGGCTTTTCGTTAGTCGTTTGATGATTTGAGCCAGGGAATGTATTTCTGTACTTTGGTTGCCTGGTTTCCAGTATGTCGAACATTCTGCCATAACCACGTTTATCCCTCTAATTTACCATTCACCATCTAGCCTGATCTGGCCATTCTGTAGCACATTGTTGGGGTATATCAGCATTTACAAGAACATAACGGTAGACAAAATTTAGGTCTAGTATTAAGGTCTAGCAAATAAATGGCATATTTTTATTACATCTAACTATAGCAATGATTGCATTGTAATCGCCAGTTAAGCATTTTCTTTCGAATTGACACGTTGTATAGAGTGTTATGGAAATAGTCCGAAAGCAGAGCATCATTGGAATTCAAGTGTACAATCATGCTTATTTTAATTCAATTATTACACTGTTTAATACATATCATTTCCGTGCCAATGGTGCCCATTTTTTGCTGCAGTTTATGCCGTTTCAGATCTTCCCACTCCTTTGAATGTTTGTTCTTGTAATGCTTATATTTATTAGCACTAGAGTTGAACGTGATCTCACAGAAGTCACAGGAATACAGTGGAACATTTGAATGTGTAGCCACGTGTTCGCGTAGGCTAAACTTTGAGTTAAGCTTTTTTCCACAGTGATCGCATTCAAATATCTGCTTCTGCTTGTGTATACGGTTTTTGTGATGAACCAACGCCCTGCGGGTAATGCTCTGGTGCGTGCATTCATCACACGGGTGTAAACCACTTTGGTCGTGTATAATTCTAATGTGTTTCCTTAGGTTTAGTTTGCAGTCGAACCACTTCTCACACTGTTCACATTGCTCCCATTTGATCAGCTGGGGTTGGTGATGCAGCTTAATGTGCCGATCCATGGCTGGTTTTGTTCGAAATATTTTACCACACGTGTCGCATATCTGATTCGCATCGCCGCTGTGCACTTGGGCAATGTGTACTTTAAGTGAATTATGGTTAGACAGCACCTTCTGGCAGAATTTGCATTGTTTCTTTACGTGCATCTGCTTGTGCGCTCGAAGTAAATGCTCCTTCGAGTATGACATATGGCACTGGGTGCATTTAAAAGGTTTATCCTCCGCGCGGCTGTGACATTCGACCATATGCTGCTGAAGATACCGTTTGGTTTTGTAACTTTTTTGGCAAATTTCACACCGGATTGATCCCTGATGAGCTCCGATGTGGTCTACCAAGTACGACCGAATGAAATACTGCTTATCGCAGCATCGTACAAAGCCAACGGTATTGTGCACCTCACGGTAATGGTCCTGCACGGATTTAAAACTTTCCAACGACGCTGAACAGATCTCACATTCAAGCTTAAAATAGTCCTGTATAATTTTTTCGTATTCATGTTGTTTTCCGCGGGATTTTTTTAAGTTGCCAATGGCGCTATCTTTACTGTTTTTGCACTGCAATGGTTCAGCCCTTTGGCACTGGCTCGCATTAGAATCCTCTATCCTGGCCAAATCGGTAGACTGGGCAAGATTTATTTCCTCTTGATCTTGTATGCCTTTTTTGTTTGGTAGTACTTCCTCATCAGACGCAACGACATCGATGTTCATCTCTTCCTCTCGCTCTGGGAGGATGACTTTTACTTCGCTTAGTAATTGCTGCTGGTTTGCCAAAACCTTCTGAGAGAAGGTGTATATGGAGGACACAGTATTTCGGCAGTTATTACACACATATGCTGGCATTTGTTTTTCATACACAATCTTAAATGCAAGAGGAGTTGAAATAGAATTCAGCAACATTGTGCACTTTCCTAGCTTTGGTATAATATACTTACGTCAAAGCAAAAGACAATCTCCAACTCTTTCTGAAATTGTACGTTCGTAATCGATATTCCAGTGCTCTTTTGCAAACCATTTAAACAAAGACGACATTTTTCGTCCATTTTTGTAGCTTTTTTGAGGTGCTGCTAATTGGCTGAAGATTTTTGGATTATTTTGTCAACAAATGTGCATTGTTGTTGTAGACCTGTCATCGGCTCATAGCTTACCGATGCACATGGTCAAGTTGACGGATATTCAAAAATAAAAGGGGCGTCCTTTTTCCAACTCATCTCGTTTCCAAGATATTCTAGAGATATGTTTCTAGCAGAAAAAGGACAAAATTAATATATGAATGCTTATTAACGTCGGAAAACGTTCGGAAAATAGGCACGACTTGCATTTTAACGCTTTTCGCTTGATGCTCACTTTGACATAACTGTCAAATGATGCGGTCCGCATGCAGTGGCAACAACAACAAAAGCATGTGCGCAGTGCGGTGATTTCGTTTTGGGTCCCTTCGATCGCTTGATCCGCTCGGAATCGTGTTTTCAGTGTCCTTTTTGCTGTTTTCCCTCACCTTCTATTGTTCTGTGCAATCACCGCGTTGCAGATAATTGTAGATACATTGTTTCGAATATTGCACAACATTTCGGTGCGCTTTTGTGTTAGTTAATCTTGTTTTTTTTTCACACCAGCTCTGCTTACCCAGCTGTTTTTGTGTAAGTTGGTGGAAAACTGATTGAAAATGAGTGATGAAGAAGGTAAGATTTGAATGCTAAAGTTCCCACATTATAATGTAACAATAATGTGAATCGTTATTTTGGATTTGGGCAATTATTCCAGATTGCCCTCCGCTATGCGACATGGATACCACGGTAGAAGATTCCAACGGAGAGGACGATGAATGGGAGATTGCGGAGGAACAAAATGATCCGGTGAAATGTTTGTTCTGTGAAAGTATTTCTCCAACAATGACGGTAGCCATACGTCATGCCAAACAGCAGCACGATTTTGATCTTGCCGGTGTTCGAAGAAGGTTTCACCTGGACGAGTATTCTTACATTAAAATGATCAACTACATCCGGCGCGAGAAACCAGGGCCGGAGCAGTTTAAAACTGCTACAGGAAGCAGCCTACCTTGGGCTGACGATAAGTATCTGCAGCCGGTAGAGAACGAAACGTGGTTAATGTTCGATCTGGACGAACTGGATGAAATTATGCTTAATAACGGTGGGGGCAGTATCGGTAGTGACGGAGTGTCGGGAGAGAAAGACAATGGTAACGATATCGGGGACACGATGACGCTTACCACCGACCAGTACCGAAAGTTACAGGGAATAATTAATGATCTAACAGCACAACTTCGCGAAAAGGAAAACCTTCTGCAGCATGCCGCCAGCAGTATAGAGAAAATGAAGGAAAGCTTTCGCAATGTGCTGGCTGAACAGCAGCAACCGAATGGTAAAGGCGACGAGGAAAGTCCTGGAGGCGATAAAAAGCTGGAACAGATCAAGCGAAAATTGGAGCATTGTGTTAGCAGCGTGTCAGTGGATGACGATCAGAGCTATTTTAACACGTACTCGCACTTCGGAATACATCATGACATGTTGAGTGTAGGTTGACGTTGCACCAAGCTAAGGCGTCATTATTCTTATCTGGATGAAATAAAATGTTCTTGTTTTTGCAGGATGAGGTACGCACATCAAGCTATCGGGATGCGATCCTGCGAAATGCCGATATCATGAAGGATAAAACGGTGCTAGATCTGGGCTGCGGAACGGCCATCCTATCGATGTTTGCGTCGAAAGCTGGAGCAAAGGAGGTAATTTCCGTCGATCAGTCAGACATCATTTACCAGGCGATGGATATCGTGCGCAAGAACAACATCGACAACATTCGTTTTGTGAAGGGACGACTAGAGGACACGGAACTGCCGGTAGAAAAGGTCGATGTGATTGTGTCGGAATGGATGGGTTACTTTTTGCTTTTCGAAGGTATGATGGACAGCGTAATTTACGCACGCAAACAATACCTCCGGGAAGGAGGCTTAATTTTGCCAAATCGTTGCAACATTAGCATCGCCGGATACGGTGATCTTGAGCGGCACAACGAATTTATCGGCTTCTGGAAGAATGTGTACGGGTTCGATATGTCGTGCATGAAGAAGGAAGTCCTCCGGGAAGCGACGGTTGAGGTGTGCAGACCGGAGCACATAATCACGAACGCAAACATTATTGCCAACTTTGACCTGATGGAAGTGGACGTAGATTGTCCTAACTTTAGTTACGCGTTCGAGCTGAAGGTGAAAAGAGACGCCCAACTGACCGCGTTGATTGGATACTTTGACACATTTTTTGAGCTACCGGAACACATCGAATTTTCCACCTCGCCGTACTCACGGCCGACACACTGGAAGCAAACAATTTTCTACCTAGAAGAACCGGTACCGGTAAAAGATGGGCAAACTATCAACGGAAAGTTTGTCTGTCGACGTGATCCAAAAGACGTGCGCTCGTTATTTATCAATATTGAAGTTTTGAACATGGTTCTGAAATATACACTTAACTAGCAGGTAGGAATACTGATACTGATCAGTTAAATCGCAAACCGCGAACGAGCTGCACGCATGAGCAAGGATTAAATAAAATGCAATCGGATTCGCTCCAATCCACATAGCGGCCCAGCCTACGTACGGAGGGTTAATGGATAAAGAAATGAAAGCTTTAAATTTTCGATGATTATATACATATAGACAGTAGACGGACAGAAATGTCTGGTACGCATTTATCTGCTAGTATTTCTGACCAAACGCATGGTTCGATGTCGTTTTACTAAATACCGATCATACTAGCTGGTTGAACAGTACGCAATAGATGTGACACAGAGAGCTCGATAAAACAGGAACATACAGATTTCATTCTATTTAAAAAGCGGCACAAACACACATATAATGGTTGTGAAGCAAACAACGGAAATAATGGAATACAAAAGTAATTACTACTAGTAGCAACAATCTTGATGCCAGAATGACATGATTCTGATTTGTGTTTACACGCACAGAGCATTGCCCTACAAATGTGCACCAACCAGCTCATTTACGACCAACAGGCACATATTCTAAGGTTCAAATATCATTTATCCATAAACTCGTACTGTGCACTAACTGTACGGTTCCCTATATCCGATTCCAAACCAATGACAATCCCTAGCATGCTAAATTGAACGATCGCGTGATGATCATGTGACTAGTGAAATTCTTACACAGGGAGAAGTATTCCGATGGAACAAACATTTTCCATTTGTCGGATCCGGCCAAAAGACTATCAAACCCTTCACAGGACAAGACAATGCTCATTGCACAATATGATCGCACCGAAACCACTGACCGGTTCAAAGAGAAGTATAAAGCTTTAATTTTACAATACTATCAAACAGTAGTAGAAGGATAGCCAGAACCGCTCCAATAGCCAGACTCGTGGTGAGGTGTGGCTTGGCGAACGAGGAAATAGAAAGTTGAAAACTGTTGCATTTAAACATAAAATCGTTCGTTGGTTCGCCATTGCTTATGCATGTTGGGAAAGTTAATATCGATTAAACGTAAACCATATGAGACGTTTGAGTATGCTTTAAACGATTGCAGTAGCATCTCGCAGATAAGATTCTTCATCTACATAAAAAAGCAAAAACGTATAGTAAACAATTTTGAAGTGTTGTTCCAAAAATTTAAACCATAAATAGGCCACATTATCATGATACGTGCAGCAGTTAGCACAATTCGTAGGTATGTAACATTTACACATTGTTTCCATCAATTGCTAATTGCTCATGCTTCAGCGTGCTTAAAGAAATATCTTAAATAAAGCTCGAATTCGTAAACGTGATTTTATAAAGCAACATCCAGGCGTTAGCATCGTAATTTGGTGTTTGCGAGCGTATTGTAAAATACATTGATCATCGATTATGACGCTAGTTCGAGACGATCGTATGCTTTTGAAGTTGTAATGTGTACCCTTGTGCTTAACGAAAGTTGTTAGTGCAAAGTTCAATAAAATTCATGAAATTACACAATGTTTTTTTTTTTGCTTTCGAATAATGCACGAATTTCTGTACTGATATGAGAACATTGGACCATCGCTCACGGGGACTGAAATCCAAGTTGAGAATGCAAAACAAAAAATCAAATCATAAAATGAATTAAACGTACCTAAACGATTTTTACTTCTATACATACAACGGAATATGAAAAACAGATATGTATTTGCCATAACAAGAGAGTTTTAACGGTTTTAATGCCCGTATGTCAAAATTTTCGAATAATATGCTCCGCTCCGGAGCTGTTTGGACAGATATGTTGTGATCCGTTCCGGAGCTGCCAAACACATCGATAGAGATGGTGTCTTCTAGATTCGTCCATTTCGTCCGCAGACGCTAATCTGTCAATAGCTTGTGCTTTGGTAAGAACAAATTTTGTTAAGTTTCCTTATATTTTCCCTGCTAAATCGTTCTATGAATGCGTGTATCTGTTGCCGCAAGGTTGAAGAATGGATTTTAGTTCTAGTGCCTATTTCACATGTATGAAATAAGGCTATGAAAAGCTTCGTAAAACACACACAAACTTCCACGTGGTAATGGCTGTTCATGCTAATGAAAATTTTCTTGATAATGATCGTTTTTCAGTTCTTAAATTTCTCTACGAAGTCCCTATTATCACATCAAGATGGGTAGGGAGGACAAAGCAACCTGGAAATCCAACTACTTCCTGAAAGTCGTGGTACGTATGATGAATTTCGTCTGAAACCAAGATGATGACCGTCTGTCGGGAGGTTATGTTGTCATGGTGGTAACTGGTTGTGTACGAAATTTACGCTTTGTGATGATTAAATCTCTGTAATATGCGTACATGCTGCTCCTTGCTTGAATAAAGCTGAACCCAGGAGATTTGGCTGTGCGTTAAATGCTTCTAACAATTAAGTCTGATGAGCTCATTTCGCTTATCCAATCGTACCACTAGTTGCACATAACCTCACAATTGAGCTAGACAGTGTGGTTAATGTTGTGTTGTATCGGTCGTCTTCCACAGCAATTGCTCGACGAATATCCGAGATGTTTCATCGTCGGTGCTGACAATGTCGGTTCCCGTCAGATGCAAACCATCCGTATGTCGCTCCGTGGATCGGCTGTCGTGCTGATGGGCAAAAACACCATGATGCGCAAGGCCATCCGCGGACATCTGGAGAACAACCAGAACCTGGAGAAGTTGCTGAATCACATCAAGGGCAACGTTGGCTTCGTGTTCACGAAGGGCGACCTGGCTGAGGTCCGCGACAAGCTGACTGAGAGCAAGGTGCGTGCTCCGGCTCGTGCTGGTGCCATCGCTCCGCTGGAGGTCATCATTCCGGCCCAGAACACCGGTCTCGGTCCGGAAAAGACATCTTTCTTCCAGGCCCTGTCCATCCCGACCAAGATTTCGAAGGGTACAATTGAAATCATCAACGATGTGCCTATCCTGAAGCCGGGCGACAAGGTCGGCGCTTCGGAAGCCACGCTGCTGAACATGTTGAACATCTCGCCGTTTTCGTACGGTCTGCAGATTCAGCAGGTGTACGATTCCGGTTCGATCTTCTCGCCGGAGATCCTCGACATCAAGCCAGAGGATCTGCGCGCCAAGTTCCAGGCCGGAGTTGCCAATCTGGCAGCCGTTTCGCTCCAGATCGGATACCCGACATTGGCTTCCGTGCCGCACAGCATTGCCAATGGTTTCCGCAACCTGCTGGCCATTGCTGCCGTCACCGAGGTTGAGTTCAAGGAGGCCGAAACGGTCAAGGAGTTCATCAAGGATCCGAGCAAGTTTGCCTCCGCTTCGTCTGCAGCCGCTCCGGCTGCTTCCGCAGCAGCCCCGGCTGCAAAGGCCGAGGAAAAGAAGGAAGAGTCCGAATCCGAGGATGAAGATATGGGCTTCGGTCTGTTTGATTAATTTCAACATCGTGAAACGAGGACTTTTCCCATACATCTCCATTGCAAAGTTTTATACTTGGTACTTTGGAGCTGTTGGTTGATCTCTTTGGTGGTTTCTGAGCTATATCTACTTTGGCACGGGCTTTGTAATAGCGGCGTATACTCGTCAAGGCTGGGGACGGCCCGATGGCGACACGCTGACCCTTCTTACGTACCAAAATACGTATTTTTCTGTGAAACCAGCTAAAGAAAATAAAAAAAATCTACTAAAAGCCGTGTTGCAAAAGACAATTCGGTAACAAAAAGAAAGTGTGGAGATTCTTTCAAGGATTGCACGAAAGAAAACAATTCAGTTATGTTACTAGTGTAGATGTAAAACAAACATGTATTAAACTAGAGCAGATGAGTTGGTGCTACATAGAATTAGTACGGTTTCCGCAGGCACTTTTCACTACAATACACGCAATCCGCCCACAGTTGCTGGTTGGCATTCATAATTATGTAGGAACAGTTCGGTTTAAGCACTTTCGCGCGAAGGTACACTTTCGACTCGAAGCACGGTCGGCCACAGCTACAGAGAGGCGCCCGGCGCAACAACTCAAGTACGGTGAACGGAATCATTCCTGGGAACGTGTACGGGATTCTCTTGAAGATTACTGTGCGTGCGGCTAGTTCAAACAGGCTGGGCGAATGTCGTTGCGTGTCCATTCGTAAATCTGGTACAGTAGCTGCTTCCGCGTACAGCTTGTTTCCTGATAGATCTAATCGGTCCAGTCGCATTCTGGCCAACGTTTCCGGTACAGCATCGATATTGTTACTCGCCAGTGAGAGCATTCGTAACCGGGTTAAGGTGCAAAGCGCAAATGGTAGCTTGTGAATGTGATTATTTTCCGCCGTCAATACCTCTAGTTGACTCGCATAAATCACATTGATCGGTAGACAGGACAGCCCATTATTGGAAATGTTCAATACGAGTAGTGATGATTGTATGTTCGGCTCCAGTAACCACTCCCAGCTGTCGCCGGCCAGGTTGTTGTCGGACAAATCAAGCTCACTGAGACGCAGCTGACCAAGCGCTCGTGGCAGGGTGCGGATACAATTTGTCGACAAACATAAGTTTCGTAGCTTCGGCAGCAGCAATATTTGAGAATCGAACCGTGTAAGTTTTATGTTCGAAATCTGTAACGTTACAAGGAGTCGCGAGAATCCTTTTATAGGGTAATCCTTTCTCTTCGTTATGACACACTTGGTGGATAGGACACTCGGAGAGCTTAAAATGGAAGTTTTCTTGTTGCCAACCGTTAGGCAAGGTAACCGAAGCGAAGCTGACGGTAAGCATGGATTCGTGGTGGACTGCGACATCTTCCCCGGTTGATCACCCCCAGTTAACACCAGTTTCAGTACCTTCAGAAACGCTATCAGATGTATCGGGTCACTTTCAATCTGTACATCGTGGGCGGGCATAATGAACGAAATGGTAGCCTTTCCCTCGTCGAGAAAGCGGGTGAATATTTTGTTTATATTGTTCAGCACGTTGTATTTGATGCCGTTTTTGCTGGCGCATGTTATTAGCATGATTTTCGTGTCGTCCGCCTTGCGCTCGGATCCTTTGCCGATGGCAAGGACTGTTTTGGTGAATGCTCGTTTATCCCCCGGCACGGTACGGTTAATGGTGCACGTTTTACAAAACAGCTTCATTTTCGACAAACAGTAGGGCACATTCGCGGTAAATATATGCTAATTCCTGAAGTTATTAGTTCTTTTCCCTTTTCGATCGTGTTTGCGCCAATTTTACTTTCAAGCGATTGACAAGACGAAAGCAGCGCAGCCTGTCCGTTTGGTATGAAAATAGAGACTGACAGTTGCCGCAGTACGTTTTCGTCAAAGTAAACAAACGGTTTATACGCCTTCCAACTCCCATGTCGACGGCCAAACAATACAGTCAAATACAACATACTTCGAGCTAGAAGAAGGAATAGTAATCCTTTCTGCAAAAGTGGACTTGAGTTTGGGGTTGGCCATTTGTTAACAGAAACGAAAATGAAGCTATCATTACCATTACAAGGTTACTTCGATCTTCTGAAGCATCAACCGGGCGAGAAAAAGTTCGTATGCATCAATTGTGGTCGTCCAGTTGCAGGATTGTATCGCCAGATCAGTTCAACCGTTTTGAAAATAATCGACTGCGTACGTATCAAACTCGTATGCTCTAGTTATCGGACAATATTGCTCGATAAGGTTTAACCGATATTCCTCCTTCATTTGCAGGAAAAATGCAAAAAACCAGCAGACAAGTACATAGAGTTTGAAGTACTTATCATACTGATTGACTTAATTTTGCTCACTAAACCCGCCTATCGGCACATTTTGTACAATTCGGATTGTAAGGTAAACGCTTCACCAGTAGTGGAAAGTTAGTCTCTTTATTTCAACCGTATTACTTTTTTAGAATCTTTGGAAAATCGGCTGCATCCTGATACTGCTCGAGGCCTACTGCTTTTGGTCGGATGCTTTTCGAGGGATAACGAGCATTAGCTACCGATCGCACGTGAACGATCCTTTCCTGTCCGAGAAAGGGTTTTACCTTTCGACGGTCCATTTTGTGGCCGGGTTTCTACTGCTGTATGGTTTTATTTATTTATTCACACTCGCCCTACATCGCACCGTACCGAAGGTAACGGGCAATGGCAAGACCTATCCCCATATGCTATTGCACGGTGTGATCCTAGCGAGCATAGGTAAATTTCTTTTCATTCCAATCAGTATTTGGAGGGAGAGCTCTACCGAGACCTGTATGGCGATCCATATAATACTGGTGCTGATGTACTTTGTGATATCACTCGTACAGATACACTCGGTCGTAAGCGACTGTGCGCGATCGCGATCCTGTCTGATAGTAATCTTAGCGTTTATTGTAAAGGCTTACTTTCTGACCCGGGTTAGCGGATTGTTGCAAGAATTTGTTTAATAAATTAGCTTAGCTCTCATCCACTAACTTAACTCCAATAACTCCACTAAGTCACAGTTCTTGTGCAACTTTGTTGCTTGGGCTTCGTATGACGGTTTGATTTTGATTCGCAGTCGTTGATAGAGTTGCACCAATGGTAGACAAGGTGTCAGTGTAGGATAGATTAAGTTCCTCATCCGTAGTTAAATTATGCACTTCGAAAATCTCCTCGTGGATGACTTTCGAGCCAACTACCACGATGATTGGATAGCCCATTTTCCGGGCATCTAACAGCCGCTTACCGATGGTAAGTTGCGTGCGATCATCCACAATTACTTCTCCTTCGCAGTGTTTGACCGTTTGCAAATCGTTGTACAGTTTTACAACCCACGATGATGCTTGCGATTCTTCCTTGCTGCCTGCCTTTGGGGTTATAATGCAAACACGATATGGTGCTAGTGCAGACGGCCATCTTATTTCCTTATCATTGGAGAGCACTTCTATAGCGGCGGCTATGATACGAGTAACTCCGATACCGTAACATCCCATCTGCAGGGATGCGGGTTTTCCATTAGGTTGCAGGCACGTCGCACCTAGTGCCTTCGTGTATCGATCCTCGAGGATGAACGCATGTGCCACCTCTATGCCTGCCTGCCTTTCGAAGTTTTCACTGCCATTACAGTTTTTACATCGTTGGGCTAACTTTGGAAAAAGTTCGGCGTTTGAATGGATACCGCAGCGGGGACATTGTACTAGCTGATCTTCTCCCAACTCGCTGGGGAAGTGATATTCGTGCGAAACCGGACCACCCATCGTTCCACTGTCTCCAGCCACCTTAACGAATGGGACGCCTATTTCGCTAAACAGTCTACCGTATGCTTCATTCACTTCTTCATACGTTTCGTGACAACGACCGCGATCGATGTCGAACGTGTAAAGATCCTTCATGAGAAACTCCTTCGCCCGCATCAATCCAAATCGGGGTTTCATTTCATCCCGGAACTTGGTTGATATTTGGTACAGCCGGAGAGGAAACTGACGATAGGTAACCGGTGCAATGGCTGCAAGCAGCGAGGTTATGGATTCTTCATGTGTCTACAACAGTGAACAAACGTTGTACCTTAACTGGCAATAGATTAGATAAAGTATCTTACCGGTCCCAAAATTTGAACCTTGCCGTGACGATCGGTTGTTTGCAACAGCTCGGTTGGCGTTCCACTTTCGCTCGAATCTAATCGTCCACTTTTCTTCCACAATTCCGCCGATGTAAGCAGTGGAAGTGTTAGCTTTTGTGCTCCAATCTTTACCATATGTTCATCTATTAGATTGATAGCTTTCTGTAGCGATCGTTGCAGGAGCGGTAGCAGATAAAATGTTCCGTTCCCTGCTTGTCTGATGAGTCCTTGCTCCAGCATTAGCTAAAAAAAAACAAACCATATGTTTTAATTAATGCGATACGTTGCCAATTATTCGGTAGTACCAATACCCTTTGACTTTTGGAAGTGATGTCGTGTGATTTAACGGTGGCATTTTTGGGAATAATTAAAGCGGGCTGAAACAGTTTGGAAATTCTCTGCATTATGTATCGTTTTCGTCACTGCAGGAACGTGAAATAACCACGGACGGCTGCTGAAAGCATCTGTTGCAGAATGTAAACAAATAGAAGTTCCTCCACAATACGTCACAGTTGTGACCTATAGGTAAATCACATGTCAAAAAATCTTTTCCACACAAGATAACAAATTGCGAGCTGCAAAAGTTTAGCTTATGTTGGATCTACGTCCGGAAACATGCACCGGATCTTTTCTTTCTTATTGTTAAGGAAATTGTTGCTATTTAACTGTTTTTAGTCATTGTTCGGTTACACTGTTGGGATTTAAGTTACTTTATTCATATAATACATCTTTGTAGGGTAAATCGGAACAGCAGAAACGAATAAAATACAACAAACTATACATCTTCAACTTCCAAAGTTATTGGCTTGAAAGGGAGCTAGCAGTGGTTGAATGAAATGTACTTAATTTTGTGGGTCGGGAGTAGAACAACGAAAAATCTCTCCTGGGCAAGGTCACACACACAGCTATGAATGGCTTTAGCAAACCATGCTTAGTTCCAATTTTCTGTGTGAAGTCTGAAAACACCTTTTACGGAATTTGTTCACTGTAGCAGTAAAGATGGGAATGTTTCCACCGGGTGGATCTTAAACTTCGGCGCTGGATGTTATATGTTGCTGAGCTGCAACCGATTAGTGATCCGTATGCTCAGGTTGGAAAGAATCCATATCGGGCAATGGGTTGCCCCACTCACGTGCCATAATCAGAATTGTGTTCTGATGCAGTTTTGGACCGATCAGAGGGTTCATCTGGGCCATGTAACAACACAGCCAGCTGATGGAAAGGGTGACATAAAAAATGGTAAGTTATCACGAGGAGTCTTGAATAGTCCGGGTATACCCAGGGTGTATATTTACTTACAACAACCAGCACGTTGCAGCCGTTAATATGAGCACACACTGGACGATCCTATATAAAAAAGAGATGCAGTTTACGATCGGTACGAATCACAAACAATTCCTTCTTTGCGATTAACGCAAGACACTTACCCACGGTTGGGGCCCTTGGGCGCAACTATCGGCAGCACAATGCCAACCACGCCGAAGATGGCGGAGAAAATGATAATCGGCAACGCGGAAGCACCCATGGTATTATCCGAGTAAGTTTGGGGATATTTTTGCACCAGAAACCCACTATTTACCCCGCACGGGATCGATCGATTTTCAGTAGGTTTGTTCGAAATGCGAAGAGAAAAATATCACATGACAGTCCAGAACAATGACGTCATGAGTGGTGTTTTTCTTGCAAGCTGTCGTGCTGCACTTGACTGTCAGCTGTCAAACTATGCCACCGGGGGCAAATGTTTTCTTTTTGCGCTAGCATTTCGGAGAATTTATTTTGTACACACGGCATCGGTTTTGGGCTGGGTGATGTGAAGAAAAAATCCGCGGCACACAGAGATGGATCGCTTTCCAAAATTCGTTTAATGGCAAAGGAAAGGTAAGATAGTTTCATACACAAAGATTCGATGCTATGTTAGCTGAAAAATCACCCGGGTTTTAGCTAGTGATCATCTCTGAAAGAATGATCGTACCAATGGTTTGGGGTACCGTGAGCATCTTCTATACTGAAAGAAAGTTGCTCTGTGTAACATCCAGTTGCAGCATTTTAATGCACTAGTGCTTCTGGAAGCATTCTCTATTTGAAACAGCACTTAACCATTTGTTTAATCCTTAAGCCTACCGTGGAGTAGCTGACCTACACGCTCGCCGTTAATTTATTCATGTTGTCCAGTGTGCATGGTTTACATTGTGCTTGTATCCAATCAGGTCAACGAACGTATCGCAACATCAACAGAATTACGTCCCATTAAGAACCACAAAAGATAACTGCTAAGGAGTCTATTAAGAAAATTGAAGGAAGATCAAATCACATGTCCCTTTTTAGAAGGTTTGTTGGATTGTTTAGAAGATTTATATTATGATTTACTTGGCAGTTGTATGTGTGATAGTCGGGACAATGTTGATTCAGTTGTAATTAGAACTCTAGGTTTAAATTCATACAAAGTTTTAAGCGTTTTGAATCACCGCGTAAACATTATTCACGGTACTTTCTACAGTATCTATAAATGTTCTTCAGCTAACACGTGCATGCGACAGGATCTTCAAACGAAGCGTTCGATTGCATAACAATTCCACCTAACTGATCTTACCTCCTGAAACTTTTTTTTTTACGCACTTTGACCCCAACACCAGGACTAGATTTCAGCTTTGAAGCTCGAGACTGTTCAATTACGCGCTCCGTTACTGTCCATGCCTAAGGCAGAAACTGGCAGGTTATTGTATGTCCCACGTTTGCTTGTGCTCTAATGATCGCACTGAAAAAAAAGGATGAAGTACAACGAAAATATCCAGTTCTCTCTTGGATCGCGAGAGTTCCTAATACCGCTTCTGGTGCTGTCATCATCTCCGAAGTCTTCCATTTACGAACCATACTCGCAAACAGTTCCGCTGGTGGAGGTTTGTTTTGTTCACCCCACCGGATGGTTGCGCGCTGTATCGTTCCAGACGTTGAGGCGAACGGGTTCGAAAAAGCTTGCTCCTATTCGTAAACCGTTTCGGCACTTTGCCTTTCTGGCATTAGTTTTGTGCGTTCTTTACTGTAACGCTAGCTCGTAAAAAGTAACGCGCGTGTGACGCATTTTGCAGCCACGTGCGCATATGCGTGCCTCCAAAGAAATCGCCATTGAAATAATAGGCTTAACAGTTGAAGGGGTATGAGGAGCCTACCAGCCTGTAGGCTTTAACCGTAAAACTGTGTAACGGGCAAAAAAAAACAGAATAACTGTTTGCCCTTGCTTTGGTGAGTGATAATTTGTTAAAGTGTTAAAACGTTAATTTAAGCCGCATTCTTGAGACAAACGACTTGTGATGAGTTCAAATGTGTTATCCGGAATGATTCTGTGTTGTACCGTGAACTAAAAACATGTACAAATGCCAGTTCATGGCTAGCCGGTTTGATGATCCTGATCCTTGGCATCATTCTTCATTCTCCTGTAGTATAGTGGTGATCGGCAAACGATTGGCATAAATCTTGTAAATATTAACGCACACGATCGCGAATGCGCTAAACGGTGTACCGCACCAAATTGCGACTGTGCAGTTTCTCACTACTCATCCTTCATTCAAATGGCATGAACATGGAATATGACCGTCCCATAATTACCTCGTTCTGTTGTGAGCAGTGGTTTCGCGTTATATTTTACCATTGCGTTATGGTAGAACCGTTTCAATGCGATTCGTAATGATGGTGATTTTCTATGTGGCTGCCAGTTATCAGAGAGTGGTCAAAATCGTACGGAGGTGGAGGTGCACGTGTGGCGAAGCTTTGGCGCTAAACGTAGATAAAGTTATGAAACGGCAATTTGATCGAGAATTGTTAGTGTTTGTACAAATAAGCAGCTCTTTAAATCGGTTGATTGAAGCATAACATCGTGATTGCTGCTACACAGAGTACGCCCGCCCGCTCGTTCCATTGTAGATTCAAATACAAATTCACGAAAACAAGATGTCAATCGACGCATTACACGGTCCCCAAGGTTAAGCCCAACAAAATAGGGTCATACCGCAATGGTTTCGGTTCGTTTTTTCGTCTTTCCTTCTCAAGCACCTAGGGTTAGTTTGATCTGGATAAGACTGGTTCGTGGTAGATGAGGCCTAAAGTTCGATCATCTCCTCTCGATTGCATCTGTTCTACCGATGGTGGACGAAATATGGCGAAATGCATATTTGGGCTCTGTGTAATGAACAGTGATCGCAGAATAGCGCTTCACGTTGCAAAAAATCCAAAGTTTTTCGTCTGTCCAAAGTTCTGTTGAAGGATTCAGGCATATTATGAAAGTAAACAAATTACACGAAGGATACGAAATAATCAAACTTGTTAGGATGTGAAAGGTACATCGCAAAATGTTAAACGCACTCGTTTCGATAAGATTTGCGTAAAGTTCACCGAAAGATTGGGAGCCTTTGGGCAAACATGGTTGCGCTATAAATCCTCTCACTCTCGAGGATCGCGTAAGGTTGAACCCTACCCTAATCCCTCCCCGGCGCTGGTCAAGCGATTAGCCGGTTTTAAGCCGGTTCCTTTTCAAATTGTCTTCTACATCTTCGTAAACAACATTATGTTTGGCATTCCACGGTTTTACGCCCCTACTATCCAATGAGTCGTCAGCAAAGTTTGTTTACTGTTCGATCCCAAACTTATTGATCTATCATCATATATGGTTCGAATCATTTGTGGGCAACTGAAGTTGATCAAAAACATTTTCAGCAGACGAAAGACGACAAACACTTCAGTGCGAGAAAACGGTAGGACTGTTTACGTCCCACGTGTGTCTGTTAGTTGTGATACCTGCTCATTAACAACGTTGCATTCAGAGAGATAAATAGGCAGGAATCCGTTGCTGCTTCCGTTTGCAGAGCTTTATAGTTGATAAGCAAAGCACTGTTTCTATGAAGTATCATCTTGCCCCGGATGGATTGTGTGGAATACTTTCTCTCTTTAATTTGTTAGGCTTTAACATTGCCACCTAACGGGGAGAGCTAAACGTGATAAGTGTGTTGTTTTGAACGAATCCCTGTTAACGGTTGTATTCTTATAATGAAGGATTACGATCGTGTTTGTATTGAGGAAACGTACTTAGAATGTTGGTTTTATAGTGCACCATTTCAAATTCAAAATTTGTGTGAAGAAAACAATTCCTAGCTCAAAAAAGGCACTCATTTCGCGCACATATCATTCGTGGTGCATGGAAACAAACTACAAAACACGACTTGTTATGAGCGTACTGTTGTCCTTCACGACCTCCCGGTTCTCGAAACATGATGACTGTGCGTATCCGATTTATTTTTCCGATCGCTTTTGCTTGTCTACACCATTTGAACAAAAGTCTGCCATTATACAGCGGTATATACGCATCGCTGAAAGCAACATCCATAACCGAAGGTAGACATTGAACTTCTTCGCCAGATGTGTCGCTTAATTTTGAAATAGTCTCACAACAAAAAAGCATTTGTGCCAATATAGAGGCGAAAACACACCCGGAATTCGATTGTAAGCTTAGTAAACGCGTTAGTGAAGTTGATGTACTAACCGATGTGTATTCCTATCTTTGCAGCATCTAACACCAAGACAAGAAGCTGAACACCGTTAAAACATGGGTCTGTCACGTGTAGAACGTGTCATTCCCGGAACCCGTTGGCTTCGCGGGTATACCGGACAGTTTGTGATAGCGGATCTGATAGCTGGTATTACGGTGGGATTGACCGTACTGCCACAAGGATTAGCTTACGCAACGCTTGCCGGGTTGGAACCACAGGTAAAACAATTCTTTAAAAAGGTAGCACACATCTGTTTTACTCATGCTTCTCCTTTCGTTCCCAGTATGGTCTATACTCTGCCTTTGTCGGTGGGGTAGTGTACGCTCTGTTGGGTGGATGCCGTGAGGTCACCATTGGGCCAACAGCTTTACTATCCCTCATGACAAGCCGACATACGGGCTATGGAGGTGAATCTGGTCCTCAGCTCGCTATTTTGCTGTGCTTCCTGTCCGGCGTTGTGGAGTTGTTAATGGCCATTCTACGCCTTGGTGCGCTAGTGGATCTCATTTCGCTGCCAGTTACCGTAGGATTTACATCGGCCACTGCGCTCATCATAGGTGCGTCACAGCTGAAGGCACTACTCGGCATCCGTGGCGGTTCTGGGTCTGGGTTCGCTAGTACCGTCCGTACTGTTTTCGAAAAGATACCTGAAGCACGAGTAGCCGACAGTATCCTTGGTGTCGTTTCAATCGCTGTCCTGCTCGCAATGAGGGTAAGATCTTTAGGCCTCAATTAGAGGTAACCGTTCAAACGCGAATAAGGATGTACGCTCTCCTTTCTTTTTAGAAATTGAAAGACATCAAGACACCTGAGGACGCTACGAAAGGACGGAAAATAGTTGGACTCATCTGCTGGTTGGTTGCCACAGCACGGAACGCACTCATTGTATTGGTTACCAGTTTTATCGCATTTTACTACGACCAGCGAGGCGAACGTCCATTTATTCTGACTGGCACGGTTAAGAGTGGTATACCGGATTTTCAGTTGCCACCATTCAGTACGGTTCTGCCGGAAGGTGGAGGACCCAATGGGACCAGTCCAGTACAGTTGGGTTTTACTGGCATGATTGAAGAATTGGGTGCCTCGATTGCGCTCGTTCCAATCATAGCTGTACTGGGCAATGTAGCCATTTCGAAAGCATTCGGTGGAAGTGGTATCAACCCGACACGTGAACTGGTCGCACTTTCGCTGAGCAACATTTGTGGATCGTTCTTCTGTTCGTTTCCGGTTACTGGGTCATTTTCGCGCAGTGCAGTGAATCATGCGAGTGGTGTGAAAACTCCGATCGGTGGCATCTACACCGGTGCTCTGGTGCTTTTGGCGTTGGGCGTTTTGACTCCCTACTTCCAGTACATTCCGAAAGCTGCTCTCAGTGCGGTGATCATATCCGCGGTCATATTTATGATCGAGTACGAAGTCATTCGGCCACTGTGGCGTTGCAACAAGAGAGAACTAATCCCAGGTGCAGTAACGTTCGTGTTAAGCTTAATCGTCGGTGTAGAGCTGGGACTGCTGGCAGGAGTGCTAACCGATCTGGCCTTTGTCGTTTATCGTACTGCTCGGCCATTGTTGGCAGTTAGCGTAGCGAATACGACACTCGGTGCGCAGTACATACTAATCCGTCCAAATCATAGCGTAATTTATTTCCCTGCCGTTGAGTGGGTTCGAAACGTTACATCTAAAGCTATCAAACAGCACGGTAACATTCCGGTTGTGTTTGATTGCCGGTTAGTCAACGGTAAGTGAATGGGAATGAGATTCCCCCATTTCGGATGTTGGAATGTGATGTTTAATTATGTATTGATCGTTTAATTTTAAGAATTCGACTACACTGCCGCCACTGGATTGCAAATGCTGCGCAAAGAGCTGGAAAAGAAAAAGATTCCACTGATCGTGTATGGATCATCTAGCGAGGTAAGGAAGCTTCTGCAGGAAACCCTGAAAAGCAGCCTGTTGGAAGTGACTAATGATGAAGAACTAGAGATACTGCTACAAGAACTGTCCACTGCGGAGGGAGGTAAGAATGAGCTGCGTGAGGTCGTTACACCACTCCTTTCGCCCGAACGTACACCGCCCATCGCTGAAATAGAGTTGGCTTAAGTGTTAAGTGTGTAAAGTGCCTTTTATGTGTTGTATGTCTGTACATGTACGGAAGGATGTGGTCGTCTGAATCATTGATCGTTTAATGTTACGTATCATCCAACCATCTGACAAGATATCATTACATATGTTATGTTTTTAAGATTTGGAGCAGCGTTGATGTTCCTTTCTGGTTGTAACTCCTTATCTTGTCGGCCGTTATAGGTGTAGGATAAGAAAACAAGTGCAAAAGCTCTCCTGGACAGAGACAATTGATCTGAAAACGAAACTACTCCTCGGAATTATTACCAATTGGCCCATTGACCAGCGAAACGAATTTATTGTTTTACCATTTTGCTACCCACTATGTTTATACGGATTAAAATAAATTAAACGAAGATGAACATAGTTCATTGTTTTTTGGTCATTTTTTGCTGTTGGAAAGAACTTCGAAACCAATCACGTACAGTGATTACTGTTTAGCAATCATTTATTCGAACCAGAATTGTTTATTCAAAACGCAAGGCTATTTAGTACTTGCAGTTATTCTACAACATAGAGCACCTATTTATTGTTTAATGAATTTGCGGATAATATGCGAAATGTGCGCGCAATTTTTAAATTGCAATTTTGAAAAAAAAATTACACGGATGCCCGGATAAACCGATGAACCGATGCGTTCATCTAGTGACCGGAACGGATTGATTCAAAGCTCCAAAAAAATCACCTCAAAATTATTTAATTTGTTTTCAAAATCTAGTAATCTTCTTTTTGTGCGTCGACACGATTTGTTTCAAAAGCTAAAATTGGAAAAAAACATCATTTAAACAAATGTTTTTTGGGACAATTTTTTGAACCAGGTGGTTTTCTTCTTCTTTAGGTTTCTCCAGCAAGCTCCAGGAGCGGATTGAATCGGAGCTTTCGTTCCGGCTGGAGGAGTCCATCACTAGGTGAAAAATTGTGTGCAAAGCTGTTAATCGAAAGCCAGCCATTTGCGGTGCCTGTTCTCTGTCTGTTCGAGCCGGTAAGTTCTGAGTGTTAGTAATAAAAGATGCTTGATATTTATGATAAATACAGCACATACAGTACAGACAAGCGTATGTTCAATCAAGATAAAGTGATGCATTGCAGTAATTCGCGTTGCTAAGCGTTGCTTGGACGATACAGTGGAATTGTGTTTCAAGGCCATAAGGGGGTGATTGGCAATATCAGCGTACAGCATAACCACCTGCGGGAAAGAAAATGCAACTTTTCCGCTAGTAAATTGATTGAATTGTGTTGAAAAAGCTGTTGTCATGCAGAACGGAACATTTGTGCTGCAATATCTGCTCGGAAAACCGAGCCGTATCTAGAACGTTCCGACGAAATGCTACGCAGACAAATCCACGTGACAGAAACTCTCCTACTCCCGTGTGTTTTGTAGCAGTTCGTGACCCGTTGTCCAGGCCAATGGCTTCCGCCGGTTTCGTTTTGCACCAGCTGGAGGCGTTAATTGTCTGTTCAATGCTCCGGAATGTGTGAACAAAACGTTTTTGTACGGTAAGCCGATCTGTTCCGGCCGAAGTTGGTTAGCTTGAGAAGGTGGATGCGTAAAACCCACCCCGATTATTAGGGGAAGCTTCCAAGTTTCCAAAGTCATGAGCAAAGCGCTTACGACATGTTGCGGCTTTTTCGGAATGGTTATATAATGAGCTCGAAGAGTTGGCAGTATCTTCGATTCGGAAGGATCTGCAGGGATTAATTCGTGTTTTACAATTCCTTATTGCGGTCCTTCTCTTTAACACGATTTTGAAACATCGTTGTGAAGAGAAATTGATGTAAATATTATTCGTGCTTTAGGAAAAGTTTACCAGTTTTTATAAATTAGAAATGAGGTTTTATATAATCATACATGAGGAACGGAAAAAAGAGTTTTAAACGTCTTGTCGTTATCTTATCGCAAACGTGGCTTCGTTGCAACTTCCACCGGTGAAAATATACGGCTGCGTTCGCGTCAATAAGTGATGTCGTAATGTCCTCGGACACTTGATATCGATTTAACACTACAACATGGAGCAAAACGGAACTGCAACACAAACTAATCGATGGCTTTATATATGTTTTCTTCTTCTGTACACAGGAGGCGCAAGGATAAAAGATTCATACCATCATGTTTGCCGGACTACTGGATGCCGCACGGAACTCACCCTTCCGCACACCGTTCACACGCGTCCATTGCGATGATGGTAATACCAGCGTGGAAAAGGCAGTCGTACCTGGCCGTTCTATCCAGGCTGCCTCGGCTAGCCGCGAGGTAGAGTTTGGATCGAACGAATTCTTTGGCCTGTGTGCGGTCGGAGGTATCCTGTCGTGTGGCATCACGCATACGGCCGTTGTACCTCTCGATCTGGTCAAATGTCGGCTGCAGGTCGACCAGGCCAAGTATAAGAATCTGTTCCACGGATTCAAGGTTACCGTCGCGGAGGAGGGAGCACGCGGTCTCGCCAAAGGATGGGCACCGACCTTCTTCGGCTACTCGGCACAGGTACGTGGTAAGATAAGAATCGCGGCTTAAGCGTGTTATCAGACTGTCATGTTTCACGTGATGAACACATTTACTTTTGGGACCACCGCCCGTGACCTTTTACGGGGAGCTGAACTCTTTTTCAAATGCCGCTTTAGTAAAGAACCATGTGACTGTTTTTAGTGTTATCAAATGCTAAATGTGGTCGCTTCCAATAGAAGTAGCACCACCGTAAGATAATTCAGGTCGTGCTCATTTTAACTCTACACCCTCGTACGCCGTTGTATGAGTAATTGAGCTGGCCTTGAATCGGTTCGCAGTAGTGGAATGCCATCATCATGCCTCTTACGCAATCTTTCGCATGGCGGTCTGTTGAGCGTTATTGCATTTTGTGCATTGGCTTGTGGAGCATTTTGGAGCTTTATAATCAATAGTGCATAGGAGAGGATGGAATACAGAATTCTATTTACCGAGTTCTTTTAAAGAATAGATACATTTCATTACACGCTTAAGAAACAATTCTTTAATATTTCTACTGTTATGTCATAAAATTAAACAAACTACTTTATCTTTACCTTTACCAGGGTGCCTTCAAATTCGGTCTGTATGAAGTATTCAAAATCCAGTACGCTGGCATGATCGGCGAAGAGAATGCCTACCTGTACCGTACCTGGGTGTATCTGGCAGCATCAGCTTCGGCCGAATTCTTCGCCGACATTGCACTAGCACCGTTGGAGGCCGCCAAGGTCAAGATCCAAACCATGCCGGGATACGCCAACACCCTGCGACAAGCCATGCCGAGGATGATGGGCGAGGAGGGCGTAATGGCGTTCTACAAGGGTTTGGTTCCACTCTGGTGCCGTCAGATCCCATACACCATGATGAAGTTCGCCTGCTTCGAAAAGACCGTTGAACTGCTGTACAAGTACGCATGATTATGATCGACTGTTGAGATTAGCAATAGCGTATTTTAATTGATGTTTTTTCATTGCGCACTTTCCTTCTTTGCCAGGCATGTCGTACCGAAGCCACGTGACCAGTGCTCGAAGGGTGAACAGCTGGTAGTGACGTTCGCTGCCGGTTACATCGCCGGTGTGTTCTGTGCCGTAGTGTCACATCCGGCCGATGTGGTTGTGTCGAAGTTGAACCAGGCCAAGGGATCTTCCGCAATCGATGTAGCAAAGAAGCTTGGCTTCATGGGAATGTGGAACGGATTGACTCCACGTATCATCATGATCGGTACGCTTACCGCCCTGCAATGGTTCATCTACGACGGTGTGAAAGTAGCCCTCTCGATCCCCCGCCCACCACCGCCAGAGATGCCAGAGTCGCTGAAAAAGAAGCTGAACGTCGAGTAATTCCAAGGCACAGTGATAGGAATTCATTGTTTGTGATGGTGCACCACATTT
>KI422747.1:30054-51194 GCA_000473375.1 Anopheles culicifacies
AAGAAGCTTGGCTTCATGGGAATGTGGAACGGATTGACTCCACGTATCATCATGATCGGTACGCTTACCGCCCTGCAATGGTTCATCTACGACGGTGTGAAGGTAGCCCTCTCGATCCCCCGCCCACCACCGCCAGAGATGCCAGAGTCGCTGAAAAAGAAGCTGAACGTCGAGTAATTCCAAGGCACAGTGATAGGAATTCATTGTTTGTGATGGTGCACCACATTTTGGTGGTTCTCGTGCTGCGCAGGATAGTTGAAATTATGGAAATGAATGTTTGGTACTACCGGGAAGGTGTTGAAGTGTTTCAAGTGTAAATGTGCATGTGACTAATGCAAATGATACTTCACGAGGAAGGATTTTAAATCGGAGATACCATCAACCGAATGATATTTTGTGAAGCAATTTAAGCGAACGATTGAATTCAATTAGAATGAGATTGTTTTACGGTAAAAATGGCGGCCACGGTAGATGATAGGAACAAACTACTGCTTGTGTGAATGTGCGTGCGTGTGTTATATGCGACGGAAAATTGGAATCGATGTGTGTGGACAAAGAGCTTTCCAGCTAGCATTCACAGTGCGTGAGACAACAACATCATCGTGAATAAAAAGTCCTGAAACTGAGTGAATTACGATACGATTAGCATAACATAACTTCTGGTTTAGTGTGTTTCTGTTACGTGAGAAATGTTGTTCTTTTCGCCTCGTAGCTCGTTTCTAATGGTTCAAGATATTGCGTTTGTTTTAAGATTGATTTTTGAGGTAAGTTACTTTAATACAGGTGTTAGATAAATTCCACCTGTGTGGCATTGGGGTGCTTCCTTCAGTGTGTGCTGAGCAAAATTGAGCGCAAGTGCTTTGTTGGCAATGTGACCCATAGTTTGATACAATAACAGAAAAAAAATCCAAACAAAGCTTCAAGTAGCCAAGTCGCGTTGGAATGTCCTTCGTCGTTCGGTTCAGATGGTTTTTTAAGTTGTCCCTCGTCAGCTGATAAAAAGGAAAGCATTCGTCTCACGGTGAGTCGCCTTTGAAGCAAGCACGTATTACCGCGACATCTCCATTGAGGGCGCGTATCACATGATTGTTACTACACGAGAAGAAATACTAAAGGGAGCAATTGTGAATCAGAAAAAAGGGATACTCTTTCTCGCTTGTTTCCGTACACTGCCCTCGAGTTGGCATTTCATAGCAATCGTGAAACCTTCACATTTTCTCTCTCACTGTTGTTACTGCCTTTACTCATCTGCTCATCTCACTTTGCTCTCTTTTGCAGTTAGCAGCATGCATGCTCGTGAAATTTTCCTACAGAAACGGATGGAAAAAGCGATCCGCGGGAGATCCGCTCGTGTACTAGCGCGAATTATGCTACCATTGCACAAATACACACGCATTGCAAGATGCTACAGTCGGATGGCAGGGAGAGAACAGTCGATTTAGGGATCGAACGAACCAAAGCCGCCTCCTGTAGCAAAGACCAGCCAGAACACACTAGCTGAACGGAACCGTGCCTCAGAGCGACCGTAGCGCGGAAAGATCTCGCATCGCAGAAGGCGACGGATATTGAAGGTAAAGCACAGCACAGTCCGGGAAAGAGGATAAGTAGGCCGAATCGAACATTTTGTGGTGAGGCGAAATGTGTGAAAAACGTTGTGTAAAGTCAAATGTGAATAGTGAATGAGAAATTTACTGTACATATTAGAACCTTCCTGCGAACCATGTTCCTGCACCAGACACTTCCTGCATAACCGGAACGAATTAAGCCAAAGGAAGCTGTGTATCCAGCGTGGTCTGATTGAAATTGTTGCAATACTATCCTCAACGAGAAGAAAAAAATAGAAGTTCCTTCGAGAGCACTTGTGGAATTTCGGAACGATGCTGTGTATGGACATGTCATGTACTAAAGAAACCGTGAGGTTATGTAATCGAAAAGAACCTTTCGAAACGGGCGTATCATAAGATAAGCACCAAACAGTTGCGTCGGTCACTGTAAAGCGAAACGTATCAAAATGAATGCATCCGCCAGCAAAGGTTAGCCGCTGGATAAGTTAAAAAATCGATTACATCAAGTGGGATGCAAAGAAAAAAAAAACGCTTTGGCTGAAGGAGACGATAGTTGATCCGGTGTATGCGCCCCAATGTCGTCTTGTTGCTTCGCGTGGAGCGAAATTTAATTTTAGACACACATGTCCTCCTCGCCTCTACTCCTCATCAGCGCTTCGTCTTCTTATACCTTTGGCAAGCATTTCGAAACGGGTTGTTCTTGAACTTGGACAAAAGAAAGCTATCCCGGTTAGCTGCACGAGAGGGGAATCACCATGCCTGTTCACCACTATATAGCCCATCGGAGCGAAACGATCAAAGGCAACCGGGTAACATGGGGGCGATAGCGAAAGTTTGGCATCAATTAGACAATTGAACGCAGCTTCGATTCGGATCCGATATCTGTCGAAGTGTCGTTGCCTTGAGTCGAGTGAAAACGCTCTGCATTACAAACTCGGTGTGCCGCCGCACGTTACAACTATTTTTATGATCGACTAAAACCGTGTGAAGGGAACAAAAAAGGAGGTCATTATGCAACATTGAACCTTTACATGTGTGTCTTTAAGGCATGGGGAGGTTTTGTTTATGCTGTGACGTCTTCTGATGGTTCACAACGTAACTATTACCATTCCCGAAGCTGATGACGTTCGCTTTCGAAACGGCAGATGAACGACTTACATAATGGGACATTGCAATCCTATCATTAGCTCGGAGAACTAATTTGCAATTTCATATCTACTTTTGTTTTTAATTCTTTTCCAGCACTCCTACACCGAGTAGTTGCCCCAATCGATCGTCGGTTGATAGTCCGAAGTAAGCCAAACACACAGCCACACCATGTTTACCGCTCTGTTGGACGCTGCCCGCAATTCGCCTTTCAAGACCCCGTTCACCAAGGCACAATGTGATGCCGGTACCGCTGTTGCACCGGTACGTGGCCGCTCTATTGCTGCCGCCTCTTCTGATGAGGTTGAATTCGGTTCGACAAAATTCTTCTTGCTGTGCGGTCTCGGTGGTATCATTTCCTGCGGCTCGACGCACACGTTCGTCGTACCGCTTGATCTGGTCAAGTGTCGGCTACAGGTCGACCAGGCCAAGTACAAGAATGTGTTCCATGGCTTCAAACTGACGCTCGCCGAGGACGGTTCCCGTGGTCTGGTCAAGGGATGGGCTCCGACCTTCTTCGGCTACTCGGCACAGGTACGTGGAGAATGGTGATAAGTATGTCCAGCTCGTTTTCACACGTATTTGCATTGTTTTAGACAGGCATTAGTGTGTCACAATAATCCAAAAGAATCACCAGTATAAAAAGGCTTGCCACAAGTGCTCATAGCTAGCGGCCTAGCGATAATGGACACTAATAGGTTTAGCACACGAGCGTCACTTTGTGCACTCCCATACAATAGTCAATGCAATGCGTGTGATCTTGTGATGATATTCTCATCCGCTTATCAGTTGCATGGATTTAAATTGTTTGCATTCGTACTGTAAACGCGTCTCTTCCACTTCTAGGGTGCTTTCAAGTTCGGTCTGTATGAGGTGTTCAAGGTGCAGTACGCCAACATGCTGGGAGAGGAGAATGCCTACCTCTACCGCACCTGGCTATACCTGGGTGCATCTGCGTCGGCCGAATTCTTCGCCGACATGGCACTGTCTCCGTTCGAGGCGGCCAAGGTCAAGATCCAAACCATGCCGGGATATGCCAACACGATGCGCGAAGCTATGCCGAAGATGATGGGTGAGGAAGGTATTATGGCGTTCTACAAGGGTTTGGTTCCGCTCTGGTGTCGTCAGATCCCGTACACGATGATGAAGTTCGCCTGCTTCGAGAAGACCGTTGAATTGCTCTATGCGTGAGTGTTGTTGCTCATGTTCTTGCATTGGTTGCATTCTTACTTTGAATTTTATTTTCCACAGCTATGTCGTACCGAAGCCACGTGACCAGTGCTCGAAGGGCGAGCAGCTGATCGTGACATTCGCTGCCGGTTATATTGCTGGTGTGTTCTGTGCAATTGTTTCCCACCCGGCCGATGTGGTTGTGTCGAAGCTGAACCAGGCCAAGGGATCTTCCGCCTTCGATGTGGCGAAGCAGCTTGGCTTCATGGGCATGTGGAATGGTCTTATGCCGCGTATCATCATGATCGGTACGCTTACCGCCCTGCAATGGTTCATCTACGACGGTGTGAAGGTAGCCCTCTCGATCCCCCGCCCACCACCGCCAGAGATGCCAGAGTCGCTGAAAAAGAAGCTTGGCGTGCAGTAAACAGCAACTTCCACAACTTATCCCCACCACCTTCTTATCCCAATTCGTCATCCTCTTGCCTCGTTCCTGAATTCGTAACTTTAGTATCTTCTGTTAAGAGGGAAAATCTTCACATCATTTTCAATTTCAAACACGAATGCTTCTAATGCCAATAATTTTAAGAATAAAACAAAAACGTTGCGTGGGACACCTGCCGAGAACCGTCGTTCGCTTCGCTATGCGGAAGTTATTTAGACAAGCAACACAATATCTAACTACAAACAGTGAAACAACAACAGTGGTGGCATAGTAATTTCCAGTATTGCATCGTGCGCAAATTGAAATTCGAAAGGAAGATCCGGAGCCATGCTGTCGAACACAAGCAACGCAAACCAATGGAGGTGTTGGCTAGCTTTTGCGAGGGGAGATATCCAAAGAAATGAATTACATATACACAAACACACACAAACACATACACACCAAAGTCGTTAAATAAAACGAAAATTAGACGGTATAAAAAAATGGGAAAAAATACGAGTTGATTTTTTAATGGAGCTGCATATTGTCATCAGACATTATGCGTTATCAGTAAGTTTTTTCGGTAATGCGCACGATCACTTACCATCGTAAAATAAACTTATAGACCAGAGAAGGCGAAATTGATCTCTGCTACACATGCATATTGTATTATTTCTTATTTTTGTTTAGGCGTAAAAATCGGTTTTGTGTTTTAATTACAATGTTCTTCAGCTTGTTGTTGTAGTCGTTCAGGGTGGAATAGTCATTTTTCCAGATATCTGCCGAATACAAACATTACATTAAATGACAACGAATACGGATAATGACAACGACAAACAAATAATTCGCTACTTACCGTAAAGCAACTGATTGAAGATGTAGAACGAGAGCATCGATTCCTTGGTAGTGCTGTATCCCAGCTCGTTGATTAGCGATTCCGTGATAAAATCTTTCAGTACAAGCTCCAAGTTACGGTTGTACTTTTGTACAGTGCTACCGATAAAATTAACCTGCGGAACCAAAATAATAATATCCGACTAAAAACGTTTTCTTGTATCCTAAATGTGAGCAATCTTACAAGCGAAACAAATGACTCCTGATCGGAGGTGATGGATTCCTCGAGCTCTTTCAACTCCTCGATACGGTTGATCGGAAACTCGACCAGTTTCAGCTCGTCCTGTTCGATGAATTCACCGATCAGCTCACTGTCGGAATCAAGTTCCAGCTTTAGCTCTAAACCTTCGTCGCCCGTACTGCCAACGATAACGCCACCCGTGGGCGGTATGTTAACGATTCCCGTTTGTCGTGCGGCCGCCTCGAGCGCATCTGCCTGCTGGTTCATGTACACGACATTTTCTAGTTTTTTTTCGATCTCGTCCAGCCGGGCAATGATCGATTTCAACGTAGCCGGATCAAACGTTGTACTGTGCGGATCGGCAAACGTTTTGTGAATTTTCTGTATGACAGCTAGAGAGGTGGCATTCAGTTAGAGGTCGAAAATACGGGTGCATCAGTGCTACTTACAAATATCGTCCTCGTCGTCTTCTATGTCCACCTCATCGATGCTTGCATTGGTGCGGAACTTTTTCACCTCGATTCGAATATCATCCGAAATGTTGAAGCTTCGGATTGTGGTGGAAATATTGGACTGTATCACATTCATCGTGTACGGCCGCTTCTTTTCCTGAATGTGAAATATATATTCCCGCACGAACGTGCGAGAATTCCAAAATAAACAAAAACGCAGTACAGTTTTGTTTTGACAGCTCGACGAGTGCCTAGTGATAGTTGGTCTGATGAAGAAATTCACCACCTGGGGTATACGTCGGAGAGGGATATTTTTTGAAATCCAAAAAATGTTCTTCCACACATTGATTATTTATTGCACAGTTTTGAAAAATTAACATACATTATGGAAGCTACGCAAAGTTGGTAAGCTTGCCAATTCCGTAACAATTTTTCGACAAAATAATGCGCTATAACCATCCTTGCTTTATTACTTTCTATCACACACGCTAATCTATTTCGGATTATTTTTATCTTTCGGTTGTACATGGATCATTACCTTTATTGCACCATCTACACCGTAACGCGTCGTATGGAAAGCTTTGGCCGTCTCTTCAATGTTAAAATGATGGGTGATGAGTCTTTTTACGTTCACTTTACCGCTGGAAACCAAACTTAAAGCCAACGGGTAGCTGAAATGCATTTCAAAATCACATCATCACACATTAGTTTTTCGTCACCCAGAATCCGGGATAGCCATACTTACTCGTTACAGTATCGGAACACACCCCGGATGTCAACCTCACGAGCGAGTGCATTCACCAGTGGCAGTTTTACCTCCGGCGCACCCATGCCCACCATTAAACCAACACCGCCAGCTTTGGTGGCGAGGATCGTTAGTCTAGCCGTTGCTTCCGCACCGCTACAATCGATCGTTTTATCTGGCGCACCACCCATAAGCTCGTGAATCATCTTTACCAATTCGGTCTCGGACGCATCTTTCGGTACGACAAGCGTTTCATCGGCACCCAACTCCTTCGCTACGTCAAGCCGATTTTGAAGCAGATCGGTTACGAGCACCTTGCCGGCACCCATTGATTTGGCCACGATGAGCGTCACCAGGCCGATGGGTCCAGCGCCAAGAATCAACACCTGCGAACCTAGTCCAACGTTAGCCCGACGGCAAGCGTGCACACCGACCGACAGCGGTTCCAGCAGGGCACCCTCCTCCATTGTTACGTGGTCGGGTAGTTTGTAGCAAAAGTCCGCCGGATGTGCGAAGTACCGGGTGAGATTACCATCGTAAGGGGGCGTGGCACAGAATATCATATCCGCACAAAGATTGTACGCACCACTCTTGCAGTACTCGCATGTACGGCATCCGTACCCGGGTTCGATCGCAACACGATCGCCTACTTGCAGATGCTTCACCTTGGACCCAACTTTGGCCACAATACCCGACGCTTCATGCCCTATCACCATAGGCTTTTTTACGATGAAATCTCCGATGCGTCCCTTGACCAAGTAGTGCACATCGGAACCACAGATACCGACGACGTCCATCTCGAGCAGGACCTCTGCAAAAGATGCATGGAAACGTGCATGATAATATGCCAATCGTGATTGGAAAATGCTCCTCATTCTTACCATCATCCTTCGGCACTGGAATGGGACGCTGCTCCAAGCGTAAATCCTCAATGCCGTACAGTACGGCCGTTAGATTGTCAGTTTTGTTTGCCATTACAGCAACAAGTACGAGTTAAAATGGTCCTACTACGGTTGCGCTCGTTCCGGCTTTAAAATACGACTGAAATCAAACCTCACGAAGCGACCAGCTTTATCTCCGGCGTCCGGGGGGGTAGCACTCGACCGATGTTTTATGGGAGCGAGTTGCCGATAGGACGTTGGCGATTTATTTGTCCGGGTCTCGAAGATGACGTTCGGTGTTCAACGGCAAGCAGCACTATACTATGTTCAATTAAAACCGGGGTTTACTTGGGGTGTGCAGAGACTGTGGCAGGCCAGGAGCGTATGTTTTGTTTTCCTTGTTTACAGCACTCTCAATTTAAGAGTTTAGCCCGATTCCGACTTCAAAGAACAGTAAGTACCTCTGGTATTTTACTAAAATATAAATATAAATTCAATATCACTAATACAATGTAGTTAAACTGCGATGCACAACTTACGTAACTACCTCCTCCTCTTCGTCTGTGTCGTTATACTCTGGTCAACCTGATGAATCCAGCTTCCTGGGCCTTCACGAGGTAATCCGCAAGACTTAACCACGAAAAAAGAAACGGGCAACTAAGGCCATATGTCCCGATTGTTTAATTTAATAGTTCTATTAAAAACTTAAGTAACTATATCAGTAGGAAAAACTTATCACTTTTAATTAATCACTTTCGATGCACCTATGCAGCTTATTTTTGTTATCTTGAATATATCTTTGACCACATATCTAACTTTCAATGTAGTGATTTATTATGAAATAATGAACAGAAGATAAGCCGCTTCGTTTGTCGATTAGGAAGGCACTGCGAGAACTGATATCCAGTTTGTTTACATGCCCTCGGAGTTTGTTGACATGATTAGGCCATGGTCTTGGCAAGGCGCAAAGTTATCACTCAATGTGCTTTTTAAATCGTGTTGTGTCGTTGAAGCTGAATATTTTTTATAACTTGCATTCGTTTTTCCTTCTCTCGTGAAAAATGGACTCTGTAACGAATGAAATATTACAAAAATATTTATTTCACATTATTTTTTTTGTGAAAAATCGAAATTACTTTTGACACGATGCAAACATATGTCCATAGCGAGATACTCAAATTACAAACTGTTGTTACACATCCATCTTTCGTTCGGTTGTTCAAAACTGTTGGAATTTCAATGCACAATCACAAACAAGCTCTGCTAATTATTCTGCGATCGGACATAAAGATAACTACTACGATCATTCTTCTGGTGGCTGAGAGATCTGGTGACGAATAGCGATAGAATCGATCCAATAAAAGTGCAATTCGATTAATGAAAGCCACTATCCGACTGATGATTAATGGCCACGAGAGAATGCATTCAGCCAAAGAACGGTTTGTGATGCTGATTAGCTTTTCACGTGACTGGCCCAACACTGGCCTTTGGGGGCAGTACATGCAGTAACTGCACCAGCGCTAGTGTTCATTGATTACCCTGCCTGCACAATGTGGGATGGCGCAATACATAAACCACTGCAAAATGATCCGCATGCTTCAGTAGTAACAGTGAGTAGCACAAGTACACTATTACGGACCGAGAGTCATACAGCAACGGCATGGCACAGCGGAAGATTAAAAACATGGCCGGTGTGGTACACGGAGTTGAAGACTTTCGTGTGGTAAGCGTTGGAAGTGTAAAGAATAAACCAAGTTCCTAACGTAGTGCTTTACCAATGCAACTTCCAGGAAGAAATCCCCATACCTCGGCCACTCGATCATGAGGTACTGATCGAGATGGACTGTGTGGGTATATGTGGCTCGGATGTGCACTACATCTCGCATGGTGGATTTGGCGACTACAAGCTGAAGGATAAGCTGGTGCTTGGCCACGAATCGTCCGGCGTGGTGATCGAAGTTGGAAAACGCGTGTCGAACCTGAAGGTGGGCGATCGTGTCGCTATCGAGCCCGCCATTGGCTGTCGGATCTGCCGGCATTGTAAGGCCGGCCGGTACAATCTCTGTCCGGAAGGGGTCTATTGTGCGACGACAGGACATGGGAATTTGTGCAACTATTACACGCACGCTGCCGATTGTTGCTTTAAGTTGCCACCGAACGTGACGATGGAAGAGGGTGCCTTGCTGGAACCGCTGGCCGTGGCCGTTCACTGTTGCCGACGGGGTGGCGTTGGTATTGGCAATACGGTGCTGGTGCTGGGTGCCGGACCGATCGGGCTCGTTACGATGCTTGTGGCCAAAGCGATGGGAGCGGCCAAGGTGTGCGTCATCGATCTGTTAGAATGTAAGCTCGAGATGGCGAAATCTCTCGGTGCGGATGTCACGTTGGCCGTCAGCGGACACGACGCACAGGAAGATATCGTCAAAAGAATCCATCTTTTGCTTGGTACGGCACCTGATATTAGCATCGAGTGTACCGGTGCCGAAGCGTGCGTACAGCTCGCTATTGCAGCTACCGTACCGGGCGGTGTGGTGACACTGGTCGGCATCGGTGCCATACAACAACGCGTTCCAATCACGACAGCACTGGTACGTGAGATTGACATCCGAACTGCATTTCGCTATGCAAACTGCTATCCAGCAGCATTGGCAATGGTGGCCAACGGTACGATCGATGCTCTCAAACTCATCACTCACCATTACGATCTGGCTGATTCGGAGCAAGCGTTCAAGACCGCACGGTACGGGTTGGATGGTGCGATAAAGGTGATGATCCACTGTCAACCAAGGAACAAAAATAATCCCAAGCGTAAGGTGTAAGAGACTGTTAGTGGCAATGGATCCATAATTCGAGCGGAGTTGTGGTAAAGCGTAAATAAATCTTGGTAGTGTTTACCCATTCAACCGTACGTCTAGTAACGCAACGTGACTCCTAGTACACCAATTCGCTCAGTTCCGCGTCACGTTACATAGCGTAATGTTTTGGTCTCCCAACTGATAATGGTCCTACCTACGTATCTTCCAAGCGTACGCATCTAATGGTTCATGTGTACATCCCTGACCTACTGTTCTGTTTCTCCGTGTCCGTTTTGCACGTCCAACCGTCCAAGTGCTGCTTCGCGATGCTAATGATACGGCAATTTATTATGACAAGCAAAAGATCGCAACTACAAGGGAGGCGCGATTGTTTCACAATTGTATGCGAACGAAGAATCATTGAGGGTAATTTGATTGGCCCGGTACTTCAGGCCCATCTGCCTTGCTAATCGAGCGGCAGTCTCGAGTGGCACACGGCACCAACGCTGTTTGTGGGCAGACGTTTTAGGGTCCAGTTTGAACCAGTCGCGTACTTCTGGATGATGCTGAAAATAGTATTATCGGTATCAGCAGGGGAGGCATGGCTTGGAGGCCCATCATTGTTGACGTATCGACAACCGATCCGTAGTGGGGGGTGCTGCCAATAGGGGTACATTCAGTTCAGTGTACACAACCGATTAGATAACCTTTCAGTCATCGTAAAAGCTAGGGAATACGCGTGTGCAACTGAGAGAAGAACAAAAAAAGAAATCACAAATGAGGAATTAGATTATTTTGCATCAAAATGACAGAAAGTTCATATTTTTCAACAGAAAACAAAAGAGATAATCGATTTGACTACTTCAGAATTGCTTAGAATATGGTTCCAAACGACCGACGGGAAGAAATATTGTGTGGAACATAATGAAGCCATACGGGTCTGCTTTTACTAAATAATAACAAAATACTCGGTACGAGTGGATCCCCTTCACACCACCGGTGTTCACCTTTATCAGGTTCGTGCGATGCACTGTTGACTGCTACATAACATTTGCAAAAAGTAAATGACCTCCAACCTTGCTAATGAGCCATACACAAACTCTAACTGAGCTATTTTGCAGTATAAAAGATTGTTTCCTAGTTTCCGAACGGCTCAGTAACGGTACAGGTACTATCGAAAAGCATGGCTCCTCCACAACAGAACATGGCCGCCGTATGTTACGGTCGGGACGATCTGCGCTTGGTGTCCATCCCGATACCCGAGCCAGCCTTCAACGAGGTCGTACTCGAGGTGGATAGCTGCGGTATCTGCGGTACGGATGTTCACTTCCTTAAGGAGGGTGGTTTTGGTGATCAGAAGCTCATCCGCCCATTGGTTCTGGGTCATGAGTCGGCCGGTGTGGTGCGTAAGGTGGGCAGCTCAGTGACGCATCTGAAGGTGGGCGATCGGGTAGCGATCGAACCGGCTGCCGGCTGTCGAACGTGTGATCTGTGTAAAGTCGGCAAGTACAACATCTGCCTGACTGGGAAGCATTGTCCCACGAAGAATCATGATGGGAACTGTTCGAACTACTTTGCGCACTATGCGGACTGTTGCTTCAAGCTACCGGACCATGTTACGATGGAGGAAGGTGCATTGCTGGAACCGTTGGCGGTCGGTGTGTATGCTGGTCGGCGTGCGGACATTCGGCTGGGAAACAGTGTAATCATCTTTGGTGCTGGTCCCATTGGGCTCATTTCTCTAATCGTAGCGAAAGCGATGGGAGCCACCAGAACGGTAGTGTTGGATCTTGCAAAGGCCAGTAAGCGATTGGACGTGGCCAAAAAGCTTGGCGCAACGGCAGTCATACCGATCGGCGCATCCGACAAGGAGGAAGAGATTGTGAAAAAAATACATGAAGTGTTGGGCGGTCCAGCCGATCGAGTGCTGGAGTGTACCGGATCCCAGCCGGGAATGCGCATTTCCATCAAGGCGACTCGTAATGCCGGCACCGTGTGTTTGGTCGGATTGGGAAATGAAGAAGTGCAGCTGCCGATGGTGGATGCGATTTCTCGTGAAATTCAAATCATCACCGTTATGCGTTACAATCACGAGTGAGTAGAACTGCCGGTGGATGTCTACATGAGGTGGAATTAGTTGTAATGTTGTAATCTCGTCTTACTTCTAGCTATCCGGCCGCTTTGGAGATCGTCGCCAGCGGTTTCGTTGATGTGAAGCCGCTCGTGTCACACCATTTTGCACTGAAGGACGTAAATGAAGCATTCCGGGTAGCTGCATCGGGTGAAGGTTTGAAGGTGATGGTACATCTGACTCCACGAGACACGAACAATCCGACGAAATTTGTTAACTGAGGTAGTGCAGATTGATATCTTTCAATAATAAATGGACCACCTATCGGGTGTCTGAAGCTTATTACACCCACTGTTGTGTGTCACTAATATTAAGCCTTGTGCGAAATGTTTGTGCTTGATAACGCTTTGCCCATTACACGGCATATTGTGGATTGGTTGGCTTTATCGCAGAGTGATCGTTAAGTTGCTTGATTGTGAGCGCATGGACGTCGTCAACGTACGCTCACAAACATACTCATGAAATAGCGCCCGGTTCTATAAAAGCTTGTGTAGTATGGCGCCACGCGTTTAGTTGAGTAACACCCGAGTCCCGACCTGAGTGAGCAGTTGTGATGGCACCGAACAAAAACCTAGCTGCCACCGTTTATGGACCGAACGATCTTCGGCTGGACGAGCGTCCCATACCGGAGCCGGCCTTTAACGAGGTAGTGGTAGAGGTTGATAGTTGCGGTATCTGTGGCACGGACATTCATTTTCTGAAGGATGGTGGCTTTGGAGCCCAGCGGTTGATCAAACCGATAGTGTTAGGGCACGAGTCGGCCGGTGTGGTGCGTAAGGTGGGCAGCTCAGTGACGCATCTGAAGGTGGGCGATCGGGTAGCGATCGAACCGGCTGCCGGCTGTCGAACGTGTGATCTGTGCAAAGTGGGCAAGTACAACATCTGCCTGGATGGAAAGCACTGTACGACGCAAAAGCATGATGGGAACTGCTCAAACTACTACGCCCAGTATGCGGACTGTTGCTTCAAGCTACCGGACCATGTTACGATGGAGGAAGGTGCATTACTGGAACCGTTAGCGGTCGCCGTCTACGCTGGCCGGCGAGCTGCGATAGGTTTGGGACACAAGGTGATTATCTTCGGTGCAGGTCCGATAGGACTGGTGTGTTTGATTGCTGCCAAGGCAATGGGAGCCACCCGGACAGTGATTCTCGATCTGGAGCACGCCAAACATCGGCTCGACATCGCTAAAAAGCTCGGCGTTACCGGTGTGATTGGAATTCGGAAAGAGGACACAGAGGACGAGCTGGTACAAAAAATACATGAGATCCTGGGTGGTCCAGCCGATCGTGTGCTGGAGTGTACCGGTTCACAGCCGGGAATGCGCGTATCGATCAAGGCAACGAGAAACGCCGGGCGCATTTGTTTGGTGGGACTAGGCAACAAGGATGTACAGCTGCCGATGGTGGATGCAATTTCGCGGGAAATTGAAATCACCACTGCCATGCGCTACAATCACGAGTATGTAGAACAGTGGCGTAAGGAAACGTTTGGCCGGTTGATTGTTAATTTTAATGTGGTTTCTCTTTTTCAGCTATCCAGCAGCGTTGGAAATCGTTGCGAGTGGGTATGTTAACGTGAAACCATTAGTGTCACACCACTTTGATCTGAAGGACGTGCATGAAGCATTCCGTGTGGCATCGCAGGGAGAAGGCATCAAAATTATGATACATTTAGTTCCACGTGACACTAATAATCCTACCAAGTTCACCAACTGAAACATAAGCGTTTGTAAATAAAGCACTGGAAGGAAATGTGAAGCTTCTTTAAAACAAAACTACGTTCTCGAAACTCATATTCAAGGAAAGTTTCACAATCAAACATTTTTTATTTCTATATTAATCTGATAAAACCGCAATACAGCTCTGATAAGATTTAAAGAGCCCATATTCAGTGGCTGATCCAACGAAAGGCGGTGAAGGTAGCGGCCAAGAACCCACGTAATGTTTATCAAGTCTTTGGGAAAAGCAGAGCCTCTTGTCAAAGAAAATGGGATCACCAACAAAAATACTTTGTTTTTTTAATTCTCTCTTTTAATTTTAATTGCTTACTATTGGGTAAATGCTTCATCTCACACTCCTCTTAAGAACTCCTCAGCGCTATTTCTGTCAATTCCTATTCTACGATGCATAAAGCATTAACACTATGCGTTAAAACCATTTGCCAGTTTCTAGCAAGAAAATTAAGCGCTGTTTGAAATATTTGCTAGAAAAGATTAGTATCGGAATTCAGGAATTGCAGACCACAGCCTTTTGAGGTTATAGCGCCCCAAGAAAAGATTTTTATTCTTTTTCTGTGACTCTATAATCTCGAATGGTCTTGGCCTGACACTTCTGGCTTACGTGACTTAAATGTACCCGCAACAGGATAATCAGTCCTGCGTACATCTCGACACCTCGGTCCTGTCCGTTCGCAGACCGGCGCCGCTATGTCATCGGTCACCGGGCCGTTCCGATGGCTAAGTAAACTCTGCGTAAAAAATAAGACCACCGTGTTTTTTGCTTATATTTAATCAAATCTTCTAATTTCTTCTTGGATAGATGATTCTATTTATTTCACAACTTTCAAATTGTTGTATTGTTGTATTTGGAACACAATGGATAAAAACAGTACATACGGCACACAAATTAGATCGTCCGGGAGATGCGTCAACGCACGCACACGGTATCGTTGTCGGTGGTGAAGTTGTCGGCCAGATCGAGATCATCGGCGGCCACTCATAAACACGATAACCGTCCGTTATCGGTGAGTGCCCCAAAGATCGTAAGGATGCTGGCAGTGGTGCACAACCGCAACATACGAGCCGTTCCTCCGTACGCAGGACGGACTACCTTGTTACGGGTAAATTCAAGTGGCATGCGCTTACTTCAGGTTATACTTACTCTTCGGATTTATTGAAACTGCCAGCGGTATAACATTAATTTTGGATTATAACCAACCAAATTTTATAAGAAAAAAAAACTAAATTGGTGTTATTTTTGATTCGCTTAGTTTATTGAAACGAATTTTACGTTTTAATTTATCATTTAATGCTAATTTATAGCCTGGCCGTTCTTAATGAATATAAAAATAATGTTAATTTATACTTAAGTTAGTAACAAAGTAAACTACAAAATTGTAAGGAAGTTTGTAACATTATGTTAAACTTAAGTTATCTGAAAATAAACACATGGTGGTGCTATTTTTACTGAGCTCAGGGTATAAGACTAAGTACATCTCTTTTTTTTATTATATTCCAAATGCAATGATTGATCCTTTGTTGTAATATGTTTTCATATAAAAAGCTAAACTCATAGAAAGATTTCATGTTCGTAAAAAAACAAAATTGTTATAAAATATTAAATAGCTTGGCTTAGGAAACAGATCGGACATTAGGATGGAAGAAATTACAGACAATTTCATTAACAAATCAGCTCGAAGATTTGAAATTTAATTACATTAAATCGGCTTGGATCCGCCTGCCGGCTGAACCACGTCGGATCGCATTTCCTCACAGAAGATTAATCATTTAAACCGAAGCAATCTCATTAAGTGTCAGTGTGTTTTTGCATTACTTCAACAGGGGAATTCATTTGTTGCTACAAAATACATTAATCATTTACTGTGCCGTATCGACACAAGTGTACAATGCTGTTAGTACGACGGCATGTCCGCGGCGATTGAATCAAATCCATCGTACCGAAATGAGTGTCCCGTTTGGATACAGAATGAATGATTGAATTTTGGGTTTGGATGTTGCCGAAAGGCAGCAATTTTGGAACAATTGAATGCGCTAATCTTAAAACATTTATCGTTTAACCTCTTCATAAAGCAGGCACTAAAGCATAATTGCCTGTCGCTAGAATAATATCGTATTACGGGATGAATTGATAAATTGTTTCGTGACCTAATGCCAGAATCGCATAACATAAACCAAACCGTGCCGTATTTGCTGTAGTACAAATTTTCCACGAACCTCGCAACCTGCACTCGAGCGAAAGAGGCGTAAATTACACTGAATCACACCACCCAAAGAATTTCAGCTTCCCAATCTAGCTCACGTTTCACCGTAGCGCTATAAAGAAGATCCACAAGAGCAATAAAAAGATTAGTTAAACGGCCTGTCCGCCGAATGTTCCCGACCGTGTTTCGTTTGCACGTTGTTTTTGATTCCGCTTCCGCTAGAAAAAGCAAAGTGTCCATGACTACTTTAACTCGGAACGATGCGTGTTGCTGTTCGCAGCATCTTTACAATGCCGAAAGTGAATATTGGCTTCCACCAGATCAGACCTAAGTCAATATACCACCAGTTGAGACGACGGCAGATGGAAAAAAATTAGCCTTCATAGCATTAGAGGCATCACCGCAAACCGGAAGTTGTCCTCTTCGTGAATGTATCGCTTTTCCGGTCTGGTCGTGTTGTGAATTTGGGGAAATATTTCCTACAGACGCACCGGCAACCGGTACCACGGCGGCGTTCATGTTCCTTTATTTTCGTGCTGATCCTTTTGACACCCTTTTAAGAGTTTGGACATTGTAGCGCTTGTGGCAGTATTGCTTTAGTCCCATACACACATACAAACGCCTAGAAACAGCAGGCCGTGCCGTTCACGTTAGTACTAAACGCCTAAATGTGCTTTGAAGTTGTGAGAGCTCATAAATCTTGTTTCCACTCTATTTGTAGCGAGAAACTCCTCCAACCCCACGCGCTCTTCTCCTTTAGGATCGAGCCACACCCCTGCAAAATGGTAGCAATGTATTAGCAAAACATGTAGACACGCACAAGAAAGCTTTTCCCACTGCTTTCCCAATGCGAATGGGCGAATCGAAAGCTTTCGTTCGCATGACGCGTGACAGCATACGGATCAACCGTTGTCGTAAGCACGCGTTACTCATGGAATTGGCTCCCGTCGTTGCTTCCTTTCCCACCACCCGTACTCCTTTCGGCCTTTTAAGCGGCCGGGCTGTCCTATGCGTTAAAACAATGGCCTCCCGCCACACTGTGACAATGCGCAGTCAAACGGAGCGTTTGAATTTATCGTCCTTTCCCGCCTGTCACCGATATCTAATCGCAATCGTGTTTGTTTTATGTTTCCGGCATCCATTCGATGGTCCGTCCTGTGGTTGGGTGCTATGCTTTGCCCGACTATTGTCACGGCTGCCAAAGAAGCGAACTTTTCGAGAATGCAAGATTTATGATCATCATCACGACACACAGACATAAGCACCCGAAACGGAACGGCGCCGAATGTCGAATGCTTAACCGGTGTTACAAGTTCCAGACGGTCGAAGGTGTGCAACAAGATCAAGAATAGGAGAAGCGAGATGGTTCAAAATTAGAAACACACAAGAACAAAAAAAAAAGTCAAAAATTAAAAATAAAATGCAAACCCGCGCAATTAACTTTCGCAAAACGATAAAAGCGGAAACTTCATCTCGTGTTCTTGGGGTCAAATTTTTGGTCACAGGGTATTTGGTACTGTCCGAATCGTATTGTATATATTTTTTTGTTGGTATTTGGTTTTTTGCTTGTTGCTGTTTGTAAAATAGATTGCCTTCCCTTTGCCATCTCAGCCCCTGGCCAACTTCAAATCGGTCGATCATTACTCAAGGCGACGTGTCACCGTTGTAACCGTGGGGATGGATTAGGGGTAAAAAATGAAATCAATTGTTTCCCTTCGAAAGGACGTCCCTTAACCGCGAAAAGGTAAGGATGAATTACTTGTGGGGAATGTTTGGGGAGAAAAGGAGAGGAGGGGCATGGTGCATACTTCCGTTTAGTCCCAAGCTCTTGCTCGCTCCCTTTTGTGTCATGTTCCCGGAGAAACTCATTAAAAGTTGTCCTAATGTTTCGCGTCGGTAGGTTTTTTTTTTTCGATATTCGTTGTTGTCGTCCGACTCATTTTTGTGCACATTTTTCCCATGCCGCACAACCATTGTCGTCGATGCTTTAAATTTGTGTTTGCTTTTTGGGGTGGTGGCGGAGTTTGTCATGAATTTTGTGACAGCTTCTTTCCCATTCACTTGGCGCGCCGGCATGAGAAAGGTTAAATAAACCGGAAGCAACTAGCGCAAGAAATAACAATTTCCAAAACTCGTCCCTCCACACGCGCCCGCATTTACTCCGTCCATTCGCTGCCTTCGCACCCTTAATCATTCTCATTCACCGTCATAGCGTGCGTTTTTTTTTGTTTAAGCTCCTTCCACTGACAAAACCGTTTGCAATTGTTTAGCTTTGTTTCATTCAACTAAAGCGTAAGAATAAATTAATGATGCAGAGCGACGTACTGTGTATGCATGTGTGTGAGAGATAGAGATAGAGGGGAATGAATCTTAAATTAAAATTGGTAACAAACCTGCTACGAGCATGCTGGCAGTTGACAAACAATAGGAAAACTTTCGCTCTCTTAACTGATATTTGATGCGAGAGTTTTTTTTTAATAACAGCAGAAGGTGTGAAGTAAGTTTTCACTTCACGGTGCTCATTGGCAGGGAGATTCAAATGATCTATTTCAAATGACCCTTACTTATTATAGAAACATGACAATTGAAGGGTGTTGAACAGGTTTGAACATAAAACAAAGTCACAATAAGTTTATTCATAAAATTGGAATAAAGAAAAATGAAAACATATATTATTATTTGTTCTGTTCTGTTCTGTTTATAAAAAAAATAGTGCAGAATTGTCTTAACTGGCTTCTCATTTTTTTCTGCTTGTCTCATTGTCTCAAAAAAATTGTAATGTTTTCAAATATGACAACAAACAAGTTAAATATAAAAATGGTAACTTTTTCGGTTTTTATCAGATAACCTTACAAAGAATCTGGATCATTTTGTTATGGTTGATGGATGTTTTCAAATTAGTAATATAAAATAGAGATGTAAACTACTGTATCGCTGTGCAACTCTAGTTTTTTGTATTTTTAAATTTTGTGTATCAGTAATAAAGAATGGCTTGCAGGCCAAGGGGATAGCGACACCGGTTTTAAACGACAGGTCCGTGGTTCATATCCCATTTGAACTGTACCTCTGTACGCAGGACTGATTATCCTGTTGCGAGTAATCTCAAGTCATGAAAGCCAGAAATGGCAGGGCAAGACCCCTCTTGAGGTTGTTGAACCAAAGAAGAAAAGAGTATCAGTAATAATGGCTTCTACGGCTAGCGACTCAAACTCTAATGTAAAGCCTGGTGTACCAGGTACTGGGCGTCCCCACCGCAGCTACTGGGCGTCCCCACCATAATTACAAATCGACTATGCAATCCTTTTTTGAGCCCATCTGGTTTGGAAATCTCTTTTCTTCATGTTGTTCTCGAGAAAATTGTGTATTTAAGTTATTCAGCTTAATATGATTTTATTTTACATTTGCTGCAGGCAATTTTTTTTGTTTTCAAGTTATGGTATTTTTTTTATTCATGAAGAACGGCCAGGCCGTATTGCTTACAAGTTATGATATTAACGTGTAATAAATATAATACATACAGCTCTACCCGAGAAATAAGCATTAAAATGGAAACTCCTTCTACTTGTTTGGCATAATGACCTGTTTGGCAGACTACATAATGGTTTCCTGTATCTATTGAAGCCACGTAGATGAATATACATTCATCGCTACAGGGAGTTTTCTAAAAAATGTTATGTAAGATTTTCCAACATTACAAAAATTGTTAGCATATTGTTCATAAATAAGGTTTCCATATTTTACAATAATGTTTACGTACAAATAGCGTACAAAATCCGGCTTGACTTAAACTTTAGCTTCAATGTGAACTTCATCTTGAGCATCCCGAACTCATCCACTACTTCAAACTAGCGATATTGCTGTGCTCAATTGGTGAAATAACACCGACTAGAGTTCAAGCACAAGACTTGCATTTCTTTAATTTTAAGTCAGTTGACAGTCCTCCAACCACTGGTAAGACCTTAATGCGTCCAATAATAAGATCTATGACACAAAAAGTTAGAAAGCTAAAATCGTAAGACAGTTTCTGTCAAACAATCAAGCAAATATCAATCGATTATTTGAAACCGGGTTGCATCATGTTGACAAATTTGTTTGGATCTGCACGAAACTGTCGATCTGCTTTTGCTCTAAATTGCCAACACTCAGTTTATTCTTGATGATTTTTGATAAAATCATTATGTTAAAATCATTTTTTTAAATCCAATCGAATCATTTTTTAAATCTATTTTCTAGAAAGATTTTAACAAAAGACAGTTCTCATGAATATCATTCGTATACAAACCATCAACTTGAAACACAGTTAAAATTTGTGATAAAAATTTATAGAAGTTAGCACACAATTGATCCATTTGAAAACTCAATTTATCAATACTCAATACCTTTACCTTGGTGGCCAGTGGCATAAGATATGTAATTGCTTCTACGGACAGCAAATGGAAAGGGCAGTTAAATTTAATTTAGTGGCATACTGCATAGATACATACCTTGGTCATTAATTTCAAATTAATTTACCTGAGACGTACATTGTGCGGCTAATTCAATTCAAAATTTGTTGAACATACACCTTGCACCTTGATATCTACAGAATTAAACATTTCGCAGTAATCGAATTTATTAAGTACGGAATGGTAGCAGAACTTTTGGAGATAATTAAGCAACGTATAGAATGTGTATGATTTGGTTTGTCAAGAATTAAGTGTGCATGGTTAATTAATAAAGAAAAATTCAAATAATGTTAAAATATACTACACCACCAAATCTGTAAAGGAAGATTTTCTCACACTCTCCTAAGGAAAACGCTACGTTCGCAAACA
>KI422748.1:4558-18181 GCA_000473375.1 Anopheles culicifacies
AAAAAAAAATGTTACCGGAGAGTAAGTTGACTGTTCGCGTTGCTTTAACGCATTCACTAACTATAAAACAACAATTAGCGAAAAGTTTATCACACAAACTTACTTACTTAGGTGAGTAAAGTGCGTTCCCCCCCGTGTCTCACCAAGAGCGAACGATCGCGAGGTCACAATGACCTACAACTGAATGAACTTGGTGGTAACGAGTTGGCGCAGGCGAATGATGCGGTTGTACAGTTTGATGGCCGGTCCTACCTTTACGCCAAGATAATCGATCAGATCCGTTTGCGTAAAGCTGAGAAACGAGCGACCCGTGATTTCCTCGCGTCGGATCTTGCTTGCGTACTCGGAACAACCAGGCAGCTGCTCGACGTACCGTGCCATCTCATCCGTGGTCCAATGGAGCGGGTTTTTGCGCAACACACCGGTCTGTTCGGTACACTCGTCGAGGTAACGCGAATGCCGCTGCCAAATTTCGTACGCATGCATCAACCGTGGACCGTACTCCTCAATTACGGGACGAGCTAGACGGATGGATTCCTGCATGTTTGCAGGGCGAGCCAAATGATTGCTTGCGGCAGTATCTTCCGGCTCCTTGGTCCGCACTATACGCTCCTTGGAGGGATCGCGGGACGGTGGTGGTGTTGGTGTTGAGGTCGAGGTAGCAGTATTGGGCGGTTCATCCTCCTCTTGCTTAATGCGCTTCGACGGTACGGGTGCAGGCGTGTTGGAAAGGACGCTCGCACGTCTCCTAGCTGCCAATGCCTTGACGGAATTTAGCGCGGTGTTAGTGACACTCTTCCGTGCTGCTCTTACATCGCTCGTAATGCTGGGTTGGGCCTTTTTCACATTTTGTGGCTCACCAACAGACACCTTCTTCTCAATATTGTATGTTTGCACTTGCCTGTAAAGAGCGCGGACAAATAAGGAAAAATAAGGATGCAATACGCCTTGGGGACATCCCGGTGAAGAAACATACTCATGACTAAGGCGAAGCGGTTTGCGATTTTCACTCATCCAGTTGCTGCGCTTGTATGGACATTCCGATGGTCGATCGTGGAACTTTTTCTGCGAAAACTTGCTATTGCCACGGCTCAGGCAGAACTTCAACTCGCACGTACCCTCAAACGTGCCGGTGGACAGTAAGTAATCTACAAATGTGGAACAAAAACACATGAATTAAATTGCAATTCATCATGTAGACCCGATTGCGTACGTACTTGGTGGCGGTTCCAGCGGATGATTTGTACGGGCACACCAATTGATCGGATGCAGATCGGGACTGTCGTCCTCAATCCAGAATGCGTAGTCTCGTGGCCATCCTTCGAAGCACAGGCGCACTTCGTACCCGTCCGTTGCAACGACTTTGGCAGGGCGAATCAATTTTTTCTGCTTCCTATCCACCACCTCGAGCCGTTGGCCGGGTTTGAAGTGGATCGGAGGCCGTGTTTTAAACAGTGGCTTTTCCGCTCGGCTAGTTGAGCCGGGGTTGGTCCGTGTCTTGTGGCGTAGGTACTTATCCCAATCGAATGGTTTGTTCCAGTCTGTAAGAGAATTGAGATATTGCACATGAAGTACATTGTTCTCGTTGCTTGGTAGCCTAACTGTCACTGTACTGGGTTGGACCATCTAAACTGGCGTCATCTGATTCAGGAGAAGATATGCCTTTATATTCTTTTTTTTTTGCTTTGCATTTCGATCATTTGGGCTACAGAAATCAAAAGACATATCAACCGGATGACGATTTGGATTTAAATGAACGCGAGGATCACTAAAAGTGTCAGTCCATTAAATCGTCTATCAGAACGCCTATTAGAGATCTTGAAAGAAACTCCAGGATATGTCTCTATGGATGGCAGAAGTTATTAAGAATTTCCAGATGGGTCATATGTGTGCCACTTCCTAAAAAAATGGACAAACACTTACCAGGCGGTGCGGTGATTTTATCATTGTTCTCCTTATGCCAGTACACCGCATGAATGTAGTTCGAGTGTATGTTCACCCAGTAGTCGTACCGGTTATCCCACCCGTCAAAGTGAATCAGTATCCGGTCGCCCATTTTGTCCGCCACCGTAGCTACGCACACTTTACCCGACTTTTTCAGATCATCCGCCTCGATCGCCATGCCTATTTCAAACTTGTTCTTGTCGCTCTGTAAAGATTGAAATGGTGGAGAGTATATTTAAAAAAAAAGGCATGGCCAGGACAAATGCATAGGGATTCCCGAATCCCGGGCGATTCTCGTACCGTATAGTTTAGATGGGCAAACATGCCCTTTTCAGGTGCGAGTCCGTTCGTTTCCTGCAGGTAACTATCCCAGCTAAACGGCTTCCCAACGTAACTGGCCGGTGGTTGCAGTACACGATTGGTTTGATAGCACCAACCGGGTGGAAAGATGTCGATGGAATTGGCGTTCACCCAAAAGTCGTATTCGGCCGGATAGCCGTCAAAGTGTAGCTTCAGCCGATAGCCACGCACCTCAGCCACGGTGCAAACGCAAAACAGGGAGTTGTTCTCCGGATCGATCGCTTCCAGCTTCATGCCAGTGCGGAACTTGTTCTCGGTAGATGGGATCGCGTTCGGGCCAAACAGATGTATCGGAGCACATTCGGCTTTGATCTGCTTCAGAAAACTGTTCCAGTTAAACTCCGTTTCCTCACCACCATCAACGATGGAGGCGGCGTCGGTAGCCCGTAGTGGAGAGCTGCCATCGAGTGAGGTCGGCAACAATTCACGCAGAGACTGCCGCTTCAAAAAGGTGCTAGAGTTAAGACTCAGCGAGCTCCTCGAATCATCGTCACTGGTGGATGAGGTAAGCGTTGCAAGCGAGGATGGTGAAGCTTTCTGTACGATTTGCTTCACCGCTTGCTTCTTCTTGGCCCGCTGATTCTTCGGCTTCAGTCTTGGTGGTCCCGATGGAGCTTTCCGTTGCTCTGAACCTGCTAGAGCGCTGGCTCCTTTTGGCGAGGAGTTTTGCAGGGCATGCGTCGAGTTCATGATGTAATCTCGCAAAACAAAGTTGGTGCTTCCCTGCACACAAGCGATGCTACAAAAATCTGGCGTAACAAAATCGTTTGCATGGCCACGTCCCTGGCATACCTCGCATTTGTAGAAGTCGTGTGCCTCGTAAGCGTGCTGCGTTGAGTTGCGTCCGTTCATCTTCGCCGGTCTTTCGCCAATCCGTTGTTGCAAATCTTGATAAACATCCGTCAGACAATGGCGATGGTATGCATCATCCGGCAACAGTTGCACAATGCCAAACTTATCGAACTCGAAGTGTAACGAGCTTTCGCTAAGGTACCCAACACCATCATACCAGCGCAGATAGTCCGATACCGTCGATGTATCGTATACGGGAGCTCCATCATCCAGCAGACTGGCGGACGATTCGGATGGCGTGATTCCGGCTCCGGCAGATATCTTTTTTCCACGCGAATTCTTCTTCATTGATTCGGATGGTGGGTTGCTTCGTGCCGCCTGCTTCCCAGCGGGCACGTTGCTATCGGAGGACATCGAGGTGGACCGACTGTTGGTACTGCGCCGTTCAACACTATTTTCCTTCGCCAGATGCTGCTTCTTGGCACCATCTCCCCCTATTGCCCTTATTTGCTGTACCAAGTCGTTTATTTCATCGCTCCGCGATTTCATATGCTTTGTGGTGCATTGCCGTTTCTTGTGCATTTCCTCTTCCTGCTTCGGTACGTAAATCGTTTCATTGCACAGCAGTGAAACGTTCTCTGCCGCTGTTGATAATGATTGTTGTAGTGGTGTTGGCGGTACCAATTGCTCTTTATTCGCTTGCTCTACGACGGCATCAGCAGCTTGAGGGGTAGGATAATTTTTAACCAACAACGAACGTTGTTCTGACTTGCGTGCAGTGGAAGCAAGCGGTATATAGTAATGTTCGTCCGTGAAAGGAATAGTGACTCCGACCGGTGGTGGTCGAACCAAAGCAAACTCTGAAAATCGTCGACGATTCAGATTTATCGACGGAACATCATCCTTTTGAGATAAGTTCACCTTTATCTGTGGCTGTTGATGCTCAGAGGATGATCTTTTCTGTAATCGTGGACTTACGTTGGTGGCGCTAGAACCTGTTGCAATGGATACACTGCTCGAGGTCTCCTTTTCCGGAGTCTTTGGTGCTTCCGGTTGACTAGTAACCCACCTTTCAGATAGAAGACTAGCCAAGTTGGAGCAATTGGATTCATCATCAAACTGCTCGACATCATTCTGCGGTTCTTGATCGTTATCGACCTCTACCAAGTTTTCCCCGTTTGCCTGAGCAATAATAGCTGCACGTTCCATACCTTTGCCAAATGGCATGGTTCTGTCGCCTTGTTTTGCCTCTGGGATATTACTTTCGCCCAAATCCATCACCAGCATGGAACCATCGTTTGACAACTCGTCTTCGGTAATGGCAGCAGCTGGATCGTTTTCCAACTGGAGTGATACATTCACATTCGCCTTTTGGCCACACTGTTCCACCAAATTTGGAGTGCTCGTCGAAGGTAGGGGAACAGATAGATCTTTGCTGCCTTCGGAAATGGCATTCTGGCCCAAATGCTTTTGTTGCGGTTGCGGCTGCTGCTGGACAATCTTTTGCGATGTGAAAGGACTCAGCACTGGAATTGGAAATGCTTTGATAGGTTTTCTTAGCTCTTGCTGCTCAACCATCGCAGCAGGTGCCTTTGCTATACCCATTGACATACGGCGCTTGATTATGTTATTGTTGCTTGTAGGAGCTGTGAGCATTATCCGGCGCGTCTCGCCGTCACTCTGGTTGGTGACCGATACCGAAGGCTTCGGGACGTTTGTAACAATCGTTGCCTTATTTGGAGGTACGTACAACGGTGGCATATTTGCTGGGACGCTCGGACCTACTCCTGAGGAAGGAGCCATCGGAAGCCTGGTATTTAACACAAACTTCTGGGGTTGTTGTGGCGGCTTTGGAATTGAAATTGTACCGAGCGATGGTAGTACCGGTGCAGCCGGCGTATGTACGAGTGTAGCCTGGTGTAGTTGTGGATTGGAAGTAGATACTGGCATAACAGTACATTGCATTTGGGGTTGCTGCGGATTAAGGACACCACCCTGTGTTACCTTGATTGTGGTACCGATGGGAAGCACGAGTTTCGATCCACCAGCGTATAGTGTAGATTGGGGCGGCTGTTCCTGGTGTTGGTTAGCCGGTATATGTGATGTTAAAAGCGAATGCATCGTCGCCATTGCCGGCACACTACCGTTCGAAAGGTTTCCGATAGTGGTTGAACTCATTGTGCCATCCGCGACTATCGAAACTGGTGGACTAAGCGTGACCGTTGGCGATATTAGTAACGAGGGCACAACAGTGTTGGTGGTTGCCGTCAACGAAGTGGTCATCACACTTTGCATCGTCGCTGGGGGCTTTGGGGCGATTGGGCGATACATTCGCAATCCGGCGGTTGGTGTGGTGTTCGTGGAAGCAAAAAGCTTCAGATCAGTGATCGCGCCGGACGAAACCGTCGGCAGTACCACGGTTGTGGCGGCGATCGGTAAAGTGGATGCAGGATTTAATTTCACGATTGCGGGTTGGTTGTTTGTTACCTGCTGAAACGACATCGCGTTACTTTTTGGAACCTGCACAGTGGGAGGACGAGCCTGTAAACGAAAAAAAAAACCCACAAAAATGTGTCATGTTGTTGTTTTATATTTTTTGTACATATATTAGCTAATTTGATCATTCGGTAATCATAACGATCATTTCTTTTTTCTTATACATATTGATATTGTGTTATCGTTATCCTTCAGATACCACGTGTCACAAACAGTACACCAATATCGTTGCGAGTAAAGACGGCAGCCACGGGAACTACACCTTCTACATGATAATAAAGGGATATCTTGCCCGTAACGCATGTTGTATATGCATTCGAACACAGCAATATCGACAGTGTTGGTGGGTGGTTTGATGCACTATCGGTGCATCACGCTAACACAAACACACACGAAAATGCATTGTAACTAGAGCGAGTGAGAATGAGAGCGAGACAGTCGGACGATTAGCGTGTATGCGTATATGCCATGTGACACATTGGAATGTATTTGCTTCGAAAATGGTTTCAGCTGTTATTGTTGTAATCAGGCACAATGAAATTAACACATATTGGTCAGTATTTGCTGCTCTACGCTTGTCATGCAGATCGTGTCTATGCGATGCGCTGCTTTCAACGCATACATAAAGGAATTCACTATGGGAACATCATTCACTATGGGATTTCATACCTTGACGTCCCCGATATACCACTTGCGTTGCCTTTTTGGGATAAAACAGAAAACCAAACACACAACATTTGAAAAATTATGCTTTTTTCTAGTCCACAATCACGATGCTGAACATTTGATTATCAAGTCAGCACTGCACACATAGATTGTTGTTTTAGGTGAAATTTACCCGTGTTAACTCAGCAACCCATCATGAGCAACGAGATCGATCTTTAACCGTTGTCTAGAAATGGTCAATCAATGGATGAAACCTGATCACCCGAATCTTAAGCTTCTTCAATATGCCCTCGTTCCGCGTGCATCACATGCCGCTTTCTGTCAAAATACGGAAAAAATCCGGAACAGAATTGTTTCACGATTACGGGTTTAAGATGCCGTACGTATGGATGACGAATCTTCAAAACTTAATGCGTCACACGCACAAAATATGCTTATGTTTCATGAACTTTCAAAATAGAGAATCACACTAGTTACGTACACTGCCAACACTGGGTAACGGAACACACGTTGTTGACAGATGGGAGGTATGTGAAGCTTTCTAAAACAAAAAATACACACACGTTTTTTATATCATTTCCACACAGCAAAACGCATAATCGCATCGGTTTTAGCATATGATGACACTATTGAAAGCACAACTTTCAATTGACCACGATTGCTATTTCTCACGAATCGCGTACGAATGAGGTGTTCTCACACTGGCAGCACACTTCACTCAAAAACACACAGTTTATTGCTCTCGTTCGCGGTGTTCCAAGCATCTGATAACAAACACCGAACCGCTTGGCCAATGACAACAGAACCAGCGATGGAAAATGTATTTCTTGCGATTAATACACCAAAAGTGATACGGATTCATCGATTCCGCGAAGTGACTTTTCTACGGCATCCAAGCGCGCTGCGTGGGACGTATGCGAGAGGGTGCGGCCAGCACAACTGACGGTTAGCGGCCGATAAGATGATGATGCGAAGATTATATCTTGAATCCGTTCGCACTGTTTATGTATCTAGCGTGAGGGTTCCGTGTAGTTGCATCAACAATTTTACCGATTTTCCACCAAACAGGCCAAGTGGGGGCCCCACTAAACAGAGGCCAGTGGAAGCAATGTTAGTGCAAACCAGCACTGATTGTAAAGGCGAGCTTTGTCAAACGTGGCTTCACGATGTTAGCACTGCGGACGGCTGTTTTCCCTTTTTCAGCTATCTTTCTTCTAGCTACTAGCTGCAAAATGGCACAAACCGGACATGGGCGAGGGGGATTTGTCGCCCCGTGACAAAGAATAAGAAATTCGTGATTAATAAACGAGGAAAACTACAAACCATTCACACGCACACTCACCGGATTCACAACGTTTGTTGGCCAACGTGATGATGATGGCCATGCTTGAAAATCGCCAATACTCGCCAAGGTTGTGCAATTGGGGGAACGTGCACGTACGGCGATGAAAATGAAACCAGTTACAGACACCTTTTAGCAACGCCGTATTTTATCCCCACCAGGAAAATGGACCGGAGCAATGCAACGTTTCCCTCGCAGAACACTACACCGTTCACCTTATCCCGAAGGACAAAACGATATGTTTGATTTGCAGTTTTGTTCATACGGGTCTAAAAATCAACATGAAGCACGCACCGTTTAGTAAAATGGATCGAACTTTTAGGACAATGTGTCCAACAGCGCACCACTTCCACCGGGAAACGTATTGTTCGGGGCAGATTCCGGTAGTAGTTTCCGTGTACGGGGCTGTACAGCTTAACACAGCAGAAAGACACCACACATCACACTACCTTGCGGGCTGATTCTGTACCACCGTAGCGGAAACCTTGCGAAAGGGAACCTGATTTCGTTTGACCACGCGTATGAGCTACTGTTGCTGCTGCTGCTGCTCGTGTAGTACTTGCTTGCCAGAGCAGAAAACCAGAAAACACACGTACGCATTGCACGCCCGTACACACAAACGTACCGTGACACACGAATCGACACTATGCCGTGTGTTCGCGTTCGTCGACGGTAAGCCCCCAAAAGTGGGCGAGCGAGAGCGAGCAGTTACCACGGTGGTGTATGTATGAGCGCTTCTTCTCATTCTGGCGACCTTCGAGCGAAGTACGGTGTTGGTACGTTACGCGCGTTGTGAAGCGTTACACATCCACATGGGATCCGGTAAAAAGGGATCCGTACACAATTTTTGACCTTATTAAAATATAGCGATGTAGTATTGGATCACGTTGGCAAAACATGCATGTGATGCTATTTTATCGCCCACCAGCAGTCATCAGTCGTGAAGCTAGCGAAAAAAAAAACGAACAAGTTTGAAGGACGGCTCTGTAACGCTTTCGTTTCCAATGGCAACACCAAATTCCACCGCGGCAGGGTCGATCAGCGTGCGGCAGATGAAGCATTATCCTTTTGGTAAATGCGTAAAAAAAGATTGTAAGCGTGTCCGTTCCTTGAAGCGAATGATGATGAATGGTGCATTGAATGCGTCACATAAGACGGTACGGTGCGAAACGGTATGTAACGCACCACTTGTTGTTGGTTCCGCACGGCACTGTGTGTGATTACGAAATTCATAGCAAATGGTAGCTTTCTTGACACAGTAGGCAACTTCGATTGCTCCGTATGCGTTTCTGTGTGCGCTTTTGCTTGCCGAAGAATTGTACGTTTTTTTTCTTCCTTCGTCCCCACATAGTGCATCTGTGAATGCACAAATAGATCTCATTGCTGTTTCTGCAACGAAACTTGCATACATTCACTCGATTCACACCTGCTGCCAATACGAATCCTTCGGTATGTGTATGTGTGTGCTTCACGTTGTTCTACTATTTTGCGTTTATCAATATCTCACGCGACCGTTCTGTTTTGTTTGTTCGTTGTAGCTTGATTTGTTTTCTTTGTTTGGGTTGTTTTTATAGAAATTGGGAGCAGCAATTTAGTGCCGACGTCCGGAATAGGGACCGGGGCCCGTGTGGATAACGTGACGACGTGCATTTCATCCGGCCCGACGCCAACGAGGAGCACCATTGGAGAGCATCGTCAAGGGGGACGACACAAGCTTTTTCGTTCCGTTCGCCTTTTTACACAAGATAAGCCAAGCAATATTTCCGCTGCGTATAGCTGCTGCTAACCGATGCACACCACACATTTGTTCGGATTCGTTTGCTATTTTTCTTCGGCACATTCTTGCATTCGGTGGATGCACTACGATACACCGTACGTGCGGTGTAAACGTGTGAGTGATGGTATTGTAGCAGATTTGTCATACCTATTGCTTTATAGAATAAAATGATAAATATAGTTAGCAAGCTGATAACGAATGAACAATTCGAACAACGAAGCGGCAGTTTGACAGTTGTGTCTTTCCCTACCGATGAAAGTACGTACCCTGCTCCCTTGAAACAATTGCCACAACACAACCAATAACAATAGCGCACACACCGAAATTGAACACAGCGTCAAACAGCACGAAGAAATGAAACGATCGCTACTGAACTTGGTATTGTCCGTGCAGGATATACACTTGGACCTAATTTGACGTACATTAGCGGATACCGTTTCCCCCTAACGCTACTCTATCGACGGCAATCCAACCATGTGTTGCTGGGAACACATACAGAATGTTCCCTCCGATACGTTTGAAACAATCGAAAAATGCGTGATAACGCGTGGTGCGATGTGGTGGAGCAGCACACTGTTCCTTGATCGGTACCTTTCTTCCCAGAGCTGTTTTGATTTTGTTTGCAATCACACACTTATGCACGATCAGTCGTTGTTGATCGAACCGTCTATTTTTCCACTGACTATTGCTGCTGACTGCCGTTGTTAAATGACATGTCCACAGCCACACAAGCGCGCGTGTGTGTTTGTTTGTTGCGTGTTTTCAGTCAGCATTTCCTATCCTTTAGTGTGAGGGAAAGAGAGCACCGCAGCTGCTGTCAGTGAGCCCCGAAACACACGCACACCAACGAACCGGTAGCGAGCGATTCACGTTGTTTCGCGCTCATGCTGCATTTATCCGTGCTCTCTCCCAAACGAAACGCACGTTCGATAATACCGTGTACAATATGCACATTTTGTTCCACGAAGAAGATAGAATTGTTTGAAAATTGGTACCCATCAGCACACGTCCATTAAATATTCCCAAAACACGAATTTTAAAACCATACCAGATAAAAATGGACATAATTGTGAACAGCGAATAGAATGAATGACATTTTACAGCACACCAATAATGATGCCACTTACCGAGGGAATTTTGAAGATGCTTACGTCTGGTTGTTCATGGGCTTTCTTCCGTCCAGTTGTCGATTTGATGCACTCTGCTGTAACCGTATCAGTCGTCAGTAGTTGTACCGGCTGAGGATGCCGGTAAATAATTTGCTGTTGCACTTCCGTTTGGAAATTGTTGCCAAATTGTATTATCTCACCAGGGTACGGGAACGTACCGGTAACGACATTGGCAGCTTTAAGATTGTGTTTCAACATTTCACGCGAATCGAGCGATAATCGGCATGTACGGTAATAGTTCGGACCCAATACAGGAATACCTGTTTTCCTTCCTTCAGCGGATGTGGCTGGCAGTGGCGATTGTGCAGCATGTTGCTGCGATCTTGCACCAGGACACGGTGCTTTAATCGTGATCTTTCCGGTTGAAATTGCAAACGAAGCCTCGCTCGGGAAACGCGTTGGATCCATATTGGCGACGTTACTAATGCTGGCAAAATGTATTAAAATTGTAACAAAACAACCGAATACAGTGAAAACGTTTTTAAACAGCAAGGCAAATTCACACTGCCACTCCGGCCAACAGGCAACAAGATGTGTGCATGAGCGCTGTTCCTACCTGCTGTACTTAGCTGAAAAAAACTCTCTCTCACTCTCTCTTTCTCTATCGCGTTCGCATGCAGCACCACACGCACACACGTAAACGTTCTTTTCTCGCGCGTTTTTACATTTCAAGCAAGCAGTTTGACGTTTAAAGGGTGAGTGTGTTCGTGAAAACTTGAATCTCATCCGATGGAATCAGGACGATACGCGAATTCGAAAGGTGACCGCGTGCACGGGACAGAAAGAATGGTCTTGTGTGAGTGTTGTGTGCCGGATACTAAACAGTTGCAAATCGGCGTAAATTGTCGCTTTTTGTTCGCAATACAGCAATTCTTGGAAAATGTAAGATATTCACTAACTTTGTTACAAATCTTTTGTTCGTGGGAAAATCACCACCTTTCCTAGAGCGTTGAGAATCAGTTCGCAAACGGTACAAACACATACGCACGTGTCACCGTCTACACGCGAATGGCTAAAATTCACTATTTGAAATAACTGTTCCCGTGTATCCCTTCGTTTTTCTTTTATTAACAAAAAAACACTTATTTTTTTGGAGCGGATTACACGAGTGGAACAAAAACAAATATAGTTAAGCTATGGCTTCACAATCGCTTCACCGGATGGCATGTTAGCTGTTTGATTTTTTTCGCAGAAACTACCGTGCATTCCGGTGCACATTATTGTACTTTACGTATTATTTCGATTAAATAACTTTTGAAGTGATTTACTTTTCCAGTTATTAATGTCTTTCACTGGGTAGAACTAAGAAAAAAAACCTTTTCTGCATGTAAACGAATTCTCCGATGCAACAGAAAGGCACTGTTCTTTTACAGCTCTAAACCACGTCGTTGCAACGTACACGTAGGAGTTACTGAGTGAAACGAATAGGAAGCTCTTTACTAAATGTGTTTTCTGTGAACTTTCTGTGCCGCAGAGCCTTTACGAAGGTTCACCACACGAATGATGAGCACGACGACGTTTCTGGTTACGAAGAAGGTGACAAGATGGCGGTGAGTGGAAACTGTCAAAAGTGAGTGAGGTGAACTCACGTGGTTGAAGTTTTGCTCACCCACCACCAGTGAAATCATTCAAATGCGAAAATGTGTCCAACGGCACAACTTTATTCATTGCAAGAATGAGTGGGAATACAAGAAACATCTTGTAAGACAGAAGATGTTTTGTCAAGGATATGTACTGATATTGAATTTTGTCAGCATAGCTTTTAACACGTACAAAATAAAGTGGAACGCTGATTACTTGAGTGCCACTTCGTCGGGTGTATTTTGTCCTATTGAATGCAAAATCGACGCAAGTAAAAAAGAATATATTAAACAATTATATCACACATAAACAATTTATCTGAAATTCCAATGCACTATTTATTAGCATTGTCCGCTTATGCGACATGGGATAAGTAGCGATGAGCTCGGATAATCAGCGTTCCACTGTACATAATACAATTTACTTCTTATACAGTATAACAACCTCAAGAGGTACTTTGAGCTTGATCATTTTTGGCTTCCGTGAGTTTACAATTTGTTTGATACAAAAAGAGACTTGTCAATAAAACATGTACTTACCAGCAGCAAACAAACAAATCCCACTATTACGTTCGTGCTTTCAGTAAAAGATGCACTTTTATTATCTTGTTTTTTTGCTTCTTTTATTTGTCGTTACTTGTTTTGTGTTCTTTTGTTGTTTGTTTGTTTGTCTTAACAAATTATTGATTTGTTTCGCTCCGGACACACGCGTCGCGTCCTATTTGTCAACGGTTTACCGTAACCGTCTTTTGCTACAAATTCTTCACATTCTTCCACGCTCTATCCTAATCCTTTTTCCTTCACTCTTCGGTTTCCTTTTGTCACCTCAACGGTCCTTGTTTTTTTATTAATCGATATTAATATATATACTCATATATATATTTATACGTTTTATTCTTAAAACCTAACGTGTTTCTATTCCGTTACTTTTGCATTGAAATTTTCTTTTATTCATAATTCATATTTCATCCTCTCCCTTCACTTGGTTATGCATTTGGATGTTTCTCTTTTGTGGTTGAATGACGGTTTGTTGTATAATCGGGTTTGGAAGGTTTCGTGCTACTCTTCAGCAGGAGAAAAGTTCTATTATTTTACGTTCATTGCCCGAAAGTTCTATTATTTTACGTGATCGCCCGCCGCGTGGCTTTTCATCAACAAGAGCAAGGTCTTATAAACCATTGCATCGAAAAAGAAACAAGACCAGAACTTTTCTCTGAACATACTGCACAACTGGTACGTGGGGTTGGAAAATATTCATTCTCCCAAAAGCACCTACAATGCCAAACCAATGTATTTAGAAAATGCTTCCATTAGGTCTTCATCATCGTATTTGGTTTGTAACAATCTGCCTTTGTGTGATTGTGTGTTAGGCCGAACTATTAGCACGGCACTATGGGACGCATTTTATAATTTTAAATCTTTAAGTGCACGTTACCAGAACGTGCAAAAAAAAATCCTCCAAAAGCCACAAAACGATGAAACCAAAAACAAAATGTT
>KI422748.1:20123-54556 GCA_000473375.1 Anopheles culicifacies
GCTTACCATCTGCTTAGTTGTCTCGTTGTTTTTGTCTCTGTTTCATGTCACATCTATGTTTTGTTTGTGTTTTTGTGTGTGTGTGTGTTATTGTTGCTTACTCTGCAAACTTACATCACCTTCCAAGGGGATAATCGCGTAAGCATTTTATTCAATCGCGTTATTTCTTTCTCTCTTTATGTGGTTTGATCAAATTGAATGCTACACGGCTTTATCGTGAATCACACCGTAGCGTGATGTGAAAGAGTTTTCCAAGCATTCGATTCCAAGTTCTTCTAAGGGGTAAAGGATTTCTAAGTTTAAACACCGATTCTGCATCGTCTCGTTGCATCTGTGCATGCTAATAATATGCGCATATCCATCCGGATTAATAATACGTTCGCACCGAGGATCTACACTCTGCTACCGTCCGCCGTTGCATTCGCAGGATATGTACAATGTAATGAATTCGTTTTGTGTTCGCTTCTGGTACTGGTGGATGTGTTGTTAGCGATAGTAGTAATAGCAGTAGTAGTAGTAGTAGCTCGTGTGTGTAGTACTGCACTGTCTTAAATACACCAACACTAGCTTTCCATGCAAAAAATTCAACATGTTTCTTGCATTTTCAATCCATTCCCAAGATGACGGTTTTCAGTCAGGTGTATTAGCGTCTTTAAAAGTTCACTGGTCTAGATCGTGCTATGCTGCTGCTGCTGCTGCTGCCGCTACTGCTTCTTCCACACGAAAAATTGCTGCGGCACATTTTGTCCGCGGTGCCTGTATTGCTAAAACTCACATTAAGCTGTGATTACTGCCGTATGTGCTCAACCTGGTGAGCATACCTAAATGTGTCCAATCGTCATGCCGTTCTAAACACGATCCTCCATCACCGAGATGTGATGTTGTTGTCCTTCTTTTGCCCTGTCATCGTTTAGTCGGCTCTTCTTTGTAAGCGCCTCTAGTACCGCACAGCTACTAACCTCATCTTCGCATGCTACTGCCAACTTTGTTATTCACCAAATGTCCACAGTTCCATTGTTTAGCAAAATGTGTCCCCCCTCTTTACATACATTTCATGCTCGTTTCCTCCTTGTCGGTAACATTCTAATAACGTCATCAACATTATCACAGTATGATTATTCTCATTTATGTTTTTGTTTTCAGCTTCAAAACAGTTTTACCTTGCCCTTGTTTTTTGTCTGTTCTTCCTTCCAATGGTGGATGTTTCGTTTTGTGACGTCCTCTCTCCATTAACGCGGGATGTTGTTTCGTGCCATCGACATGCCATATTCCTTTTGCTACACATTTACTACGCACCAATCGTTTTCACCTAGCGCTGTTTCTGTATCATGCTTTGCACGTTTGAATTGCGAATGAAGTTACTGAGCAGTTCAACGTTTAGAAGCAATTAATTGCACATCTATGCATTTCAGCGTCCGATACAGACATTAGTGTGTTTGTGTTGTGTTTGCTTTACCGTCGGTCAAAACAATGTATAACGTGTACCGAGTATATTGATACATTATGGCTACCGCAAGAACTCATGGCAAGGCTGTTCCTTACAAAAGTACAAGTGATAGTACGGCCGTAGAGTAGCCTTTCCTTCGCGGAGGAATTTGTCTGGGCATGCGAACTCGTTCGACCCGTTGTAAGTAGAGCGTCTTGAGTGTTTGGATGATAAAACTATAACCTCTCTTTCTTGTAAACTAGGAGCAAATTAGTCTGTTTGTGATGATCGTCGAGGAAGCAATTGGCATCGGTCGGGATACGATGGAAATGTTTGGATATTTCGTTATCTTACGTTTTACGATCCCTTGCGGTTGTTCTGTAGGCTGGTGGGAAATAATAATTGAACCGTACAGGCCTTACACGTGTACCCTGGTTAAGGATCGTCCCCGGACAGCGAGCTTTAAATTGTTTGTAAGGTGGAAACCACTTCAGCAAGCTTTACTGCATTCTACCTGCAGAATGTTAATCGTTATCGAATGATGCAGATGAGATAAAAATTTGCTGCTTCCGCTACCATACGCCGGATATTGTCCTCCATCCAAAACCGAAGCCGAAGTCAGTGGATCAGTGGGTTTTTCTCAACGGTAAAACCGCGTTACTGTATACCACACTTATATGTACACGGTCAGACGCTGCCGGGTGGCAATTTCTAATGAGAAATGTAAAACGTAATAAATGGCAAATTGCTTGCACTGTTCGGCCCTTCCTTGCAGTTGTCATGGCCTATGAAACCTGTCAAATGAGAACCATACATTAGAATCTCAATTTACGTCCTTGGAACGTTGCGCAACGGGTAGCTTACCTGGTAAGATGTCGACTACCTTCGTGCACGGCCATTTCGGAGCTTTTGAACTCGTTCAATTCCTTGCGGATGGCGGCCTTGTCTTTCGGTGTTAGGCGTGTCCACGGTTTATCTGCCCGTCGGTCATAATCGTGGGCCTGTGTTACCTCTATGTAGTCATTGAAGCGGATAATTTTCTTCTCCTTCAGCTCATCGACCGTCGGTCGGAAACTGAGCTTCCGTAGTAGATAGCGTTTCTTTTCCTCCTTTTGCTTTTTCTCCTCCGCTGGCGATTGAGCTACAAAGAGAGTGTGTGTGAGAGAGAGATAAAGAATTAGTAAAAGCCTTGTGGGTACAATATACAGCGTCCTTTACGTTACTTACTTTTGAGAATATTACGCTCGACAAGTTCTTCGGCCGTGGGGCGCATTGACAGCCGGCGGATTAAACGGGCACCGATCGCTTCCTTCGATTCTTGCTTCTCATTATCCGACTGCAGCTGTAGGATGTTCCGGTTGATCAGTTCCTGCCGGTCGGGCCTTAGTGCTAGCTTAATCGAGAGGCTCTCCTTGCGTGCAATCTTTGCTGCACGGTCCGCATCTTCGTCGCGGTAGCAGATTGGCCCATCGGACTGATCACAATCATCACCGGTCTCGCGGATCACGAACGGACGTGCGTTTTCCTTGTTTTCCATCGTGCTCGGTAGGCCGATTTGGAAACGCATCGGTCGAGAACTGCAAATGGCCAACGAAGTAGTGTGCGAGCGAAGGTGTGGGAAAGTACAGAATCAAAGTCATTAGTATTGGATTAAATGTCTTTGCTGAATCGAAATGAGCAGAAACAGTGTGATGCTTTATTGCTGTCAATGGCAAAAAGATTACACCTTAGGTTATTGTATGGTTTGAGGAAGGTACATTAACAGATGCTTCAAATCATAACACAATTTACAAACAGGCAATATAAAACCATTGTGTAAGGTATGAGAACGAAACAAACCATATTGAATGATGTATTAAATAAAAATGTAATATAAATAAAATGAACTAAAACTAAACTCAACCAACCGAAATGTGTAACATGAACGTATTGTACCGCATACAATCCATTTGTTATTATGTATTTATTTAGCTAATTTAAATCCTTCTGAAGCGCATGCATGTGTATTGGTTTCCGTGTTTGTGGAATGAATTCTCGTTAGCTGTGATAATATTTGGCATTACAAACATATGCGTTCCCCGTTATTACAAATGCTACTTGTTCCCCGTTATTACAAATGATGAAATTTGTGCCGGTTCCCATCACATTGTATCGGTCAACACAAAGCATCTGGCATTAACACATCTTGCCGTTCATGCGACATAAACCTTACGTCGGTCCGTATAGAAGTAGATAATTAATCATCCGTGTAAAATCAGCAACAAAACTGAATTTGCATGACGGATGCCGTGCTAGACGGAACTACATTGTCCCTAGATAGGATGACGCATTATGCCAACAGAAACACTCGCGAGCGTTTGTTGTGACGAGTTGTTGTGTCTTGAGCAAGACTTTATTCTTGCTAAGAAGTTGTCCGAAACGTAGCACTGCAGAGGATCCTTTCCGTAATGCAAATGTATTTCGTCTGTAAAAGGAACACAAGCCGTATTCGATGGCATTTTCGGTACGTTTCCGAGCGAATGGACCGGCTCGATGGAATGAATTTTAACATACTCTGACCCTTTTGGGTGACGGTCTTGAGCGTCGCTTTCTTTGCAGCGCTTAAGGACTAATGTTCATTTTGGGGTGCTGCTACAATTGTAACTGTCAGTAACGCAATTTCCCCAGAGCTTTTCCAAAAAGCTTGTCTCACACAAAAAAGACCGGGCGGAGGTTGCTTACCCTCACGTTCTTTTGGAGATGTCAAAACATACCAAACGACCGGAAGGAGGACGGACATAATTGGGAGGGTGCATAAAAAGTAGAAAGACATTATCATCATAATGGAATAATTTATCATATACTTGCACAAATAATAGTGGCTTTCTGGTGTGATTTCACTCGCTCATCGCTAATGGTTTCCCAAACACACAGACACACCCAGCGAAGGCGAGTTTTTGAGCAATGTTATCCTTTCGCAAACGTTTTGCTTTGGCATACAACGACCCGGAACAACGTACCGGGCGGATATCGTTGACTAACTGGCAACAAACGGAACGGAAGTTGCCATGCTTAACGCGGCAGATATCAATTTTGCAACCCAACACAGAAGTGCATCCACTGCATGGCAGCATGGGTGCAGCTGACAGGATGGCGACGAACGGGAACACTAACAAACGGAGCGAACATTAATTTACATCCTCAGCGATACGCTTGCCATCACGCGGTACATGTACGAAGAGATAACGTACCATACCTTCACCCGGTCTAATGCAAGTGCCGCAGCGGGAATGGCATGTTCGTATCATTTATAGTTTTATTCCACACCGACTTGTTTGGGGTAGTTTGCTGAGATTAATTATTCAAATTTTAATCCGTCCGGCGGTTGGGGCATGGAATGCGGGGAGAAATTGGAAAGCTTTGAAAGTCCCGCGTGGACCGACAAAGCGAGCGAAGCAGACTGGCTGTGCAGTCGTATACGTTTGGACTTCAAATTAATCGTAGTAATAGAGTTTAGAGTATACCGGCACGGTTCATTGTTTGATGTGTACAAGTTTACGAAACATTAAGCTGAGTAGGGATAATTTATTCTCGGCAATATTGTGAGAATTTCCGAATGAAGGGAAATGTTAGCAGTTCGAGTGGAGCATTAATGAAAATACTTTGTATCGTGTACTTTAATACGACGAAAGGTATGTTTAAAAATAATGAACGATCTCAGGTTTTTTGAATTGTTTTCCAACTTTGAGACATACACTCAACTACGTCTAAACTATCAATCCGACAGAGCATGTCTGGAATGTCTAACAGGTTCTTAACGTCACGTGTCTGGTACATTGACATAATCGCGTTCCGTGCGCATTTAACGAAACCATGTAATCAAGTTTATTAGTCGCCTGGCAAAGAAGGAGCAGTCATAAAGGAACAAAACTCTGTCTTAAGGAACCAGCGGATGTAATGGAACACGTGCCAGTAGCAAGACAATATGATGTGTATAGTTGTGAGCAACAAACGGTACCGCAAAGACAATCAAGGTCCTTTTAGACACACAACAATAAAAACCATTCGTGCATCCTTTACATGCTTTTTTGGTTTTTGGGTTTCTTTTACTACTGGCCAACGCCCTCTAGACTTTTGATGGATGGATGTCGCACTCGTATGAGAACATCCTCACTACTGAATGTGGTTTGTTTAAGATTCTTACTGGTGTTAAGTGTTAGTTTCATAATTTACGTGCAAAAATCATGCTGAAGAAAATGAAAGCGTTATAAAAACTATTCGTAGTTGATATCGTATTGATATCGAAAAGTTCATGGCTTCTTCTTCTTGTCTGGCTCTACAACCTCAAGAGGTCTTGGCCTGCCATTTCTGGCTTCCGTGACTTGAATGTACCCGCAACAGGATAGTCAGTCCTGCGTACGAGGGAACGGCCCGAATGGGATTCGACCCTCGGTCCTGTCCGTTCGAAGACCGGCGCCTCGGTGTCCTCGGCCACCGAACCGCTCCAAAAGTTCATGGCAGAGGATTTAATATTTCTTATTAATTTAAAACCCACATATTGCTAAATACATGAAACGGTAACACCTTTGAATTAAACATATTCTCATGTATTCTCTTTTTTACGCTAAAACAAACTTCCACGTTCAGCAAGACATCGTACTCGTGCATACTGTTTCGTTCTCCTACAATTACAGACTTCTTTTACCATCCCACATCTTGCGCGTTAACAGTCAAAAGCACAACCAATTCCTTCCGGAAAAATTCTGTTCAAATGTAAATGGATGCCCCGAAGTGACATGCACCCGGGGTCTTACATGACAAGCGAGAACATTTGCGAACGGGTACGGATGGATAGCATACACAGCGAACGCTGCCATCTTGTTGCGGACCTGCTTTGTGTTGCGTATACACACTTCCGCACATCCCGAGAGGCTAGATACGCTGTTAGTTGTCCGGAGGGGTTTACACAAGGAAATTAACACTTTACGCCACCGCATCTGTGCCCAACGTTCGGATGAGTTGGGCTCCCTGTTGGAGAGTGCTTCACGTACTGAATAGATTTATGTACACCAGCAAAATCAGATACACCGTCAAGATACAACCATTAATAAGCGCCTTGAGCACATCAAACTATATCTCTGTCACTACTAAGGCAAAACCATGTTCAAAGAAAAGCATGGCCGAAATGTCATCCAGTAGTTTTAAGAACTGCGATCAGGACGAGCATGGTAAATAGCAAAACAGATGCAATTTTTGTGCTGCGCACGTGATTCTATTTTCAAACGAAAATTTTTCCCCAGCAAGATTCATCATTAGTGCGCGAACGGACGGAAGCGCTGTGTTCGTGCATAAATCATCATAACGTGCTTATTTCTTTACCGCAACGTACGAAAACGTGATGCTGCCACAGAACGTCGGTATACGGTCGAACACTTTCCAATTATTTTTCATCTACGGTAGCGCTCGGTAATCTTTGCTTTCTTAAAGAGTTTCGACCGAAGGGATGGCTTGTTTTTGACCACTGCAAATAAGTATTGCTCTTTTTTTTCTTATACAGCGCACGGGCGTTTACTTTGCTGAAAGTGGACCGAATAAATATTGTTTATCAAGCTGTGCTCATTAGGAGTTAGAAGTTGCTAGTTTATTAAAACTCCATGCAGCTAAGAAGAAATTGGTCTGGTGGAGTTTGGAAGAAGTTCACACCTTCACACCTTGCTTTAATGGTGATTCACCTTTCTGAGCTTTACAAGCTTTACGGCCCTTTACAGCTAATATTTATATTAGAAATATCAACAACAAATATTAACTTACGAAAATCTCTGCTATATACCAACAGGTCCAGCGCAACAATAAAATAAACAACATCCAAACCGCAAGCGCTTCTTAAGAACAGTATAAAACAAGCTTGACAGTGATCATCAACAGGAATTTTGGCCATGATTTTTGTTTTTGGCTTGTGAAACGACCAAAACCCCCGTAATATAGCTTACCGGTAACACCTGGAATTTATTTCACCTTGAATTTGTCGCCCTTGATGGAACCATAAAAGGCAGCAGAACTTGGTGGGTATGCTGTTTACCTCACTAGAATAAGATACGCTACCTTTCCTAAATCATAACTCCGCAGAAGCTTTACAAAATGCACAACCCTTACGCAAGGGGGTTCAACCAAACTAACGGCCGTTATTTTGAACGAGAAAGGGTAAAAAGGGATAAGAAAGCACAATTTGTCCACAAAGAGACAACGGTCAGATGTGTTGTGGATAGGGAAGCTTTCTACACGGCCTGCAAAATGGACAGCGAAACTTTTAGGTTTGAAATTGAATGAATTCCCTTAAATATTAAAGCAAAAACAAGGCCGATGGTCGGGTGGAGGCGAGTTTTCGCTAGAAGCATTCTGCCACCCTCAGAAGGGTGGCGTTAGAAATGTCGCACAGAAAATGGCCCACTCGCCCAGCAACGGTTGGGTGAGCATAGAGCAAAATTAATGCGAGTGATTTGTACTATGTCTATCCAGTGGCTCATGTCTATCTCGAATGGCAGGGAAGAAACTTTCTCTTGTACGTTCTGGGTTTCACAATGTCACAAATTTGTGGCTGTATTTTATGCTCAAAAGCTAACAAATAGTTCATTGCGTGTCTTTGAGAAACATGTTTTACCCTTTGCTGAAGCTTTGAAGGTTTCCTAAAACAAAACAATTCTGAAGAATTTGTCAAAAAATTATTGAACTGAGTATTATATTCTCTCCTGTTACGGATAGAACTGTATCAACAGACATACGGCTATGTAGCTTTGTTTGACATACATATTTACAAATATATAGATGGTCTCACGACCATCCTAGTCGAGCTTAACGGATATCGTTCCTTCCATATGCCTTCCCAAACATGACAGTAATGAAGTTCTGCCATCATTTTAGTTTTAGAAGCCATACCAAACCACCACCCCAAAATGACGTCCGGGTAATCTTGTTTGGATTAAAAGATTGTGGACCAAATTTTGTTATCTTCCTTCCAGAACGTATATTTATGTGCGCTAGTGGCATAAAGGACTTTGGTATGTCACAAAAATAACGAGACACATAAATATATGTTGTGCACATACATTCTCTTCTGTTCTGGTGAACTAAGCGTGGGTTTGTTAGGTATTTCAATTAGCTCTAGAAATGCTAGAAGCATACCATTGACAATACGCGTACCCTACGGCGCTGTGCAGTGTTTTATATTGTGCTTTTAATGCGACACCATAGTGCACTTGTGTTGATCGGAGCCGCACGCACTCCGTCAAGGCCATGCAAGGAGCATGCCCGAAGCTGCAATGCTAGACGTGCCAGGCGAACGGTAATCCAATTAATGCTACGGAAGCTGTACGTGCCGCAAGTAAAAAGTCAACACGTGACGGAAAGCGCGAGTGATTACAATCAAGGGTGAAACATCTAGGAGGGGAAGATAAGCGTGAAAATGTGACAAAGTAGTTTTGTATGCTTGACAAAGTGACGGCGGTTCGGCTGGACTGATGCAGAAAACAAAAAGACTGAACGCATAATCTAAATAAGGTTAAAATGTTATCAAATTGCGTACAATTTCACTGTCCAGCATGAACGGTGTGTAGATTACAAAAGTAACAAACCAAAATGACCGAAAACAACATGTTAGTCACACGATCAAACAATCAATCCATAAAGTTAATGCAATAATCAAACGGAAAATGCAGAAAAATGCAGATTAACAAGAAAAAAAAAGTTAACTGCCACAGTAAGGCGAGTAGTTAAGTGGGTGCGCATTCGGCAAAACGAAAAGGAATGATCAAAAAGGAAGAAGTATAATAAACTTTGTGTGAAATTACCATATTCTAATCCGTGGTCGTAAAACTGGCCTAAAATGTACAGAAAGGTTTTTGTTTGTTGAATAGTTTACATTACACACGAAGAAGGGACAAATAGAGTAAAGTAGAGAAAGAGAGAAGGCGAGAGATAAAAGAGAAGAAATAAGTAAATGTGAAGTAGAAGAAACGAAGTTTGACAATGCAAGTACAAACGGTAATAGAGAGTAGACAGGAGAAAGCAGTAAGAGATAAAGAGATTCACAAAAATGATTAAAAAACAACACACTGGAGAAACGTATTTCCAGAGTAGAGTATAAATGTTTTGTCAGTTCATAAGAACCGCAGAACATATAACAATTCCAAAACAAGTTAATTCATCTTTTAAAAAAAATCTATACATCTGATCCGTATGAAAAATAGAAAAACGAAAACTAAACTGTGGGACTGTGATACTGACTCAATGAGTATGGAAATTGGAACATGTACAGAGTCGATGAAAAGTTTTTGAAGAAAACGCTTTTTTTGGTAGGGAAATGACTCTACGAGGCTACTGCAAATGGTTCACCAGTATACTAGCAACAACGAGCAATGAATGTCGGAACAGCTCTAGGAGATTCAACGAACACGCTAGACGGTGCCGCAAACGTTTGGGATATCGTGCTCGGATCTACTTGCTACCATGTTGCGCCTAGACAGACGTCACCTCCACACGACACTTCAAGACGATCATTCGGGTTGTCGTGTAGGAGAGAACTCGCTCCTAAGCAACAAGGGTTGAATGGGGAAGCTAAAAGCTAAAATTGACTAATTCAAAGCAAAACTCTTCATGGTTTTCGCGAGGTTAAACACTAACAGGGGTAAACCTTTTCTCTCTTTCGCGCTGGGAACATCCGTGGAGTGGAAGAATACTTACTTGATCGTGGCTGCCGCTGGGGGATTAGTGTCGTAACGCACCGCCAGGGCCCGATTGTCCTGCGTCGGAGTGCCCGGATTGGAGCCTTTCTTCTTCAGCGCAGACTTCAATGGCACCGCGTTAATGTTGGGCTCCTTTGCCGGTATCTCGTCGATGCGGTTCGTGTCAATGTTAGGGTTCGGCTGGGACATCGGGTACATGTAGTCTTCGTCTGAATCAATCTCCTCTTGATCATTATTTTCATGATCTGTTGATAGTGAGTTGAAGAGCAAAGCAGAAGAGAATGAAATGTAAGCCGATTAGTACTGGAATGTTTTTGTTCTTTAATGAGAATGACGAATGCATGATGAGAGTGGGAATTTGTAGGCTGTTGTTTTCAAAATTCCAATTCATAATGCATTGAAGTATTGTAGTTGTATGCTTCAGATATGTTTAGGGATTCCAGTCATACCGTCGGCCAAAAGACTCGGTGACCGAGGAGATAGTGACACCGGTCTTTATACGGTAAGAATTTCATCTGGACTGTTTCTGCGTCCGTAAGACTGATAACGGAATCAAGACCTCTGAAAGTTGTTCAGCCACATGACATTATAGCCATGTGTAATTAAAATTACGCTCGAATGCGATAAAACTACTTTAAACACTGGCCTTTCTCCTTTCGGCTGGTAAATGTGTACTACACGAAGAACATGTCGGCTTCATAACTTCCTCATTTTCAAATGCCACAGAATTAATGTGGCTTACATGTGACGCAATGGAGCAGTGACTAAGAAAAAAAAAACACGAACACACATTTCCACACCATGATCAACACCCACCACATTAAAGCGCATTGGTGACGACATTTCGGTTCTGCAGTGCTTCAAAAACCAGGCAAACCCATCGGTTTATTTCTTCTGCTCCAACGTGTGGTGCACGATTGACGTAGCGGATAAAAGCAGATTCAAATTTCAATGCCATGTTGTTGCTCGGGTTTTCTTTTTCTCCTCAAACGATCGCGTTTGCTTCATTTTTTTTGTTTATTCTACCTTTTTTATTTATTTCATTCAGTAAATGGCGCTTCACTGAATAGCAAAACAGACCAAGCCAGCAAAACCCCGTTCTGGTGCACACAGTTGGCAACGGCCAGGCACAACCCTGCGGTTCATTCATTGAAACGCTTGGGTGGATGTTTCCCGGAGGAAAATTAAAAATAATAAACTCACGTGCACGGCCAGCAAAAAAGAGAGAGAGAGAGAAAACAACAAGCGTGTGAAGCAACGAAACATTTTCCACGCGCGAAATTTTACCAAAACAACTTCCGCCCGACCGGAAGTGGGAAAGTTATCCTTCGCTTGTAAGCGAGAGAGAACGCGCGTGAGAACGGGAAGGAAAATATTCTTCCAGTGCACGTTGGGTAAATACGTTCATTAGCGTGTCTGGTGTAGCTGATTAGCTGCAGATGCGATCCGTAAGGTAGCCACCTGTCCCAGGGGTTTCCGTTTGTCAGCTGTTGCTGCTCTACGCGGTTACAACATTACCATCCTTCAACGCAAGCTCATCTAGGTTGCCGCGGTTGTAGCGAGAAGTATAATTACACGGCAAGTCACCGAAGCGCTTTGTTTCGTGACGCTTACAATATTTCGGCCGTGGCTGCAATTTCCATGCCAGTCTGCCAGCCTGATGGTGTTGGAACGCAAATTTGCAAACTCCTTCACACGCGGGATGTTTGCGTGAGGGTGTGGTTGTGTCTGACGAAGGTAAATGCGTCAGTGGCGAAGATAAGCAACAGGAGAAACGGTTAGTGGTGCTCATCAGCCAAAATCATGGCGTTGAGAAGGAAGTGTTTTTTTTGGTTCGCCTCCATTCAACACTGACGTCGATGGTTTATTTTTCACCAGTGTCGGGTTAATTTAAGCATATTTAGATATGCTTTTCGTTCAGCGGGTTTGTTTTCGGTTTCGGCTAACCTTTGGTTAGAAACCTTCCGCAGTAATGGCGGAACATAATCAAAGTATAAAATATTTATTTATATAATTTGATTATTTTTTGTGGAATGTTCCCATCTCTAAAGCAATCGAGTAAGGAACTCATTTGAATGCATCTGTTATCCAACAAATTGTATTCCCAAAAAAATTACAAAAAGAAACCAAACAAGTTCTTTTTTATTTTTCGTCACTCAAGGGTTTAAACATTCCATTGTAAGCACCGCCACCGCCTTCGATGGCCGACAACACGCTTCTACCGCACATCCTGTTGCATAACTTTTAAGCAAGAACGTAAAAACACAATGTTTGCAGCCCGTTCGTGGCCACTCGAGCAAACGGAACGAGCAAAGTGACGAAACAAAAACAAAAGTTAGCGGTCCAGTGTATTGACGAAAAGATGAAATTCCGAAAGAACGCCGGAAACGCGCACGCGACCCCACAAACACGGGTGGTGTACGGCTGTGTTTTGGCGTTTCGCTATTTGTGATGAATGGAACGTCAGACATATTTAAGAAAAATATTATTTTCAAAGTAAATAATCCATAGCATAGTATTTGGATGTTCTTTTCACAGTTTTACAAAGAGTTATCTTTAATTTTTATAGATGTTTGCAACACAATTTAATGGAACGCTATTTGAAAATAGCTCAACGAGCTTCTCTAATTCAAATTTAAATTTTTAATGTAAATACTAAAAAATCTAAAAATTGTACTAAACTGTTGTACTAAATGTTTCATTCAGCAAAGAGGTGTACTACTAATGCTAGGACCTCCTCTGAATCGGACAATGGTGATGATGTGTTCACCAACAAAGCATTTCACCCTAAGGATACTATCATGCTGAGGTGCGTTAGTGTTGGCAAAAGCAGTTAGTGTGCAGTTTTGTTGCAGAATGATGATAGTTTGTGAAGCAACGACGAAAGACATACACACACGAATGAGACGTGCATAAGAAAGCAGGAGGTTTCGTGCTGTACACAATTCCACTTGCTTGGTAGTGACAACAAAAACAGAGGCCATTTTTACAGCACTTTGGTGACGTGTGCGATTGACTGACGCGTATTTGTTTTTTTTTTTTGTTAAAGAGAACTTTTTGTTGCTTGTGTGCGTCCGCATCTATGGTCGCGGAAAATGGGAAGCTTTTATGTTTGCTTTTGGTTTCGCTTAACAGTTCCTTAAATCCCATGCCAACTCTACTCGACCATCGGATGAACTTTTACTAACATGAGCTAGTTAAAGTCCGTTCTTATTTTGCGTTCTACACACATACACTGTACTTACCGTCGTAGTCGTAATCGTTCATATCTAACGGTATAATGTTATTCATAATACTACTATTGCTACTAGTGGAATGCACATTCGGTGGTTGGCCTCCGCCTGTCATGCCACCACCACCGCTACTGTTGCCACCTCCGGCACTACTGCCCATCATGACGCTGCCACCGGAACCGTGCGAACGCGTCCCGGCCAGGGTTGGGCTGGGCGTGGAGAACATGGGCGGTGGTGGGATCGGACCAATCTCCGACACCGGAATCGGTGGTTCCGGCAGCTCCGACAGCACGATATGGTTCGGCAAACCGTGGTGCCCGTGTGCATGCCCATGTCCATGCTGCCCGTGCTGCCCGTGCTGTGCGAGCTGCTGCTGGGCTTGTTGCTGGGCCTGTTGCTGCTGGTGATGTTGCTGAAGCTGCTGCTGGAGTGCCTGGTGGTGGTGCTGCGCCTGTAGAGATTGCGTTTGCTGCTGCAGCGAATGATGCTGCAGCTGGTGCTGCTGTTGGCCATCGTTGGCCGGCGGTGGTGTTTTCCTTTGATTATCTTGAACTGTGAGCAGAAAGAGAAGGCAAAACACAAGGGGATTAAGAATAGCATATATTAGTTTCGGTTGAGGAAAGCCCACGTGGGTGTTTCGTACGCGTTCGTATTACTTTGCTTGGAGCAATATTAAAGATTCGATACGTTTTGCACGACCTGATGCATTGCTTGGCAGTTCATTATCACGTTAGCAAGTTGTTTTATATTTTAGATACAAAAATCAACACTTAAATTGACAACATAAACAATACTACAGCACGAGAATTCATACAAAATGTACAACCATTTAGAAGTGTACTACAAAAATTATATCTTTTAATTTCCTTGTTGAATATAAAATATTGTTATATTATAAAAAAACGCATACATTAACCTTGGGCATACGACACAAATCTACCGTAGCTTATTTTTAAATTATTTTAATGTTGAAAATATATTTCTTTATAGTTATTGTTCTTATTACATATTTATATTTACAGCCAAAAACTCTATCCACTTTGGTCACAAATTTCTCGTGACTATTTCAGCTTTAAATTGTATGCTTTAATCGTTCACAAAAGAACCTGATAACAGGAGAATGTTCCTACTACAAATGTTGTTCCGATCATACTTACAACCATCGCCATGATAGCAGACAATCCGTCGCGTTAGCTTTGACGGTCCCAAACTGTTCGGACGCTCCGGTTTAGCTAGCGGCTGATGTTGCGAAACGATTGCATAGCCTGTACCATTGCCACCACCACAACCTCCACCACCGTTAGTGTGGCCGGGGCCACTAACGCCACCAGTGCTGCTGCCACCAGCGTCGGTTGCCGTCGAATGTCCAACCGCACCGGAACCGGAACTGCCGGACGATTGACCGGTACCACTGGCGGATGATGTGCTGACGGTACCACCACCACTACTACCACCAGCACCAGAACCACCACCACCACCTTCATGATGATGACGGCTGTCAAACTTATCCTTGCGCGTTTCTGATCGTGTGTAGGATCCCGCACACAATCCATTGTTAGTGTATGTGTGTATGTGCGTGGATGTGTTTAATTGTGTGCAACAGTGACAGCATTACAAAGCATGTATGTACGTGCGGACGGGTGGGCGTGATGTACACATGAAGGTTATACAAACAGCCGTTGACCATCGGATCAGTTGTTTAATTTCGTTTCATTTTGTTGTTGTGTTAAATCATGTTATCAATTGTGCGATAAGCGGTTTGCAGAATCAATTGTTTGGTGAGTGTTTTTTTTTCGCGTACACATCCGGCAAACAGTGGATGCACATCGTTGCAAATTGTTCGATCATCCCCGTGCATTATCATATCGCACAATGTATCGACGGAGTAGCGGGGAATTGAAAGAAAAAAAAGAGAGGGAAAGAAAAATGCACTCAACTCACGTGTACAAGGGCAAAAAGCACAAAAAAGGATGCATGATGAGTTCCATGGCAGAGTGGATCGTGGTAAGGTCGGTGGGGCGCGTTCTATGGAATGGGTTATATGAAGGCGTATGAACGGCGCAATCAGCGAATGATGAGCAAGCAATTGAAATGGAAATATGTGATGATGGGTTACTGCTTCCGTTAGCTCAGCACTATAGTATTGCTGTGCGGTGCAGAATGATGCACTTAAAAGCGAACAAACAGATGCAGTTTTAAGTGGTTTACTAGTGGTGAGCAAAAGTACAAACTATTTACTTCTAGCTCTAAAGTCTAGAGAGGGAGAGGGAGGGCGAAAATGCTTTGTTCTATTTGTTTCTATTTATTGTAGTAAATCGATAATACATACGTTCAACTAAATGCTAGTTCTTGCATTTGTAGCTAAATGTGAAACTTTACGTTCAATTAAATAATTCTAGTGATCCTGAAAATATACACACCATTCTAGTGATCGGTAGAAGAATGTTGAACAATCATTATACGTTAAAGTAAAGGTTTTGCTCAATTACCCACTTTTCGATAACGGATTCATAATATGGTAGATCAAGCTTGTTTAAAATCATTAAAATTGTCAGAAACAATCTCAGCGTAGTAATGATCTTTAGGCAAGCTACTAATGCCAATAAAGGACGTACAACGTTCGCCTTTTCTTGTCAGTAACAGGCATAAAGAGTAAAGCTGGAAATGTATTAATAATCGAACAGTGTCAACAGAGTTATAAGGAAATAATTATCTCTGTGACCCTTTGAAATGTAGTTACCCTTACTGTTAGGCTAATTAGACACCTGCTAAATCCTACACATTTCCTGAATAATTTGCAATATTTGTAGTGGACAACCGGAAACAAAAAAATGTTTAACCTGTCTACTCAGGGTACTTACACAGTCTGGGGCGATGGGCAATAGGTCAAGTAACCAGCACGTGTGAAAAATATATTTTTCTCCTTCCAATCAAACCACACGTTCACATCGTCTAAGAAATCATCTTCGAATCCTTATTTTTGATGTAAATAACCAAACAAACAGGAGGTTGATCCATCGTCAATATCTTTCGTGTCGTGTTATTCATAATATGTCTAATAATAAGTGCCATGAAGCTGTTGGGTAATTAGTGTCTGGTTCAGCTTTCGCTAACGCTTAACTGTTAAGTGATGTGAGAGATCTTTCATTTGGCACAAGAATGCGACCAAAAACGTGAGGCATGTATAAACGGAAGACTTTGAGAGTGTGTTTTTCTTTTCAATCTAATGTTTATTTTTACTTGCTTACAAAAAAAAAGAGGAAATTCCATTCCTTGACAAATTTCTAACGACATTTACTCTAATTAAGGTTAATTCGGAATATTCAAAACGCCAATTCAATTCGCATAAAATGAGGCGTGTGGGTATGAACTGACAAAAAAAAAGAAACCTAGGGTGTATGTTTGCAGATTTATTTATTTTTGGCAAACTTGAGATTTGTGCTACCTCCAACGGAACATGATTTTTTTTTCAGCATGAAAAGTAAAACTTTTAACTATATTAAAATATATTACATTTTTTTTCAGTGATTCATATCTCACCCAGTTAAATGGACACCCGTTCGTAAAAGTATCATTCATATATTCGTTATTTATAGCTCCCGTGCTCTACTGTGTCTAGTAGTGCAATTTGCATACATATATATTTTTTGCAATCATTACAATATATCACTTACGCAGAGACAATGCTGTTAGTGTTCCGGCACACCCACATCCAAAGGGACGCATCTGAATGTTTCTTGCTGTACGGTTCGATGCATGCCATCGGCAAATCGAAAGGACAAAATAGCTAAACGTACAAAATGTACTGCGCTCCATAGTAACGTGCATAAATAACATATTTTAGAGCACCGGTGTCTAGCCGCGCGTGCAAGAGCGACAAAGGGCCAAGGTAGGTACACGTACCAACCATTGTACCAGCGCCGCACATTCGTTTTTGGCATACCATGTGTACATCAAGACACACGCATGAAAGATGGATTTTTATGCATAAAAACGATATTTTACCACCATATAAAGCATGAAGTGCCACGAAGAAAAAAAACAATGTTTCCTTTTTATGTTTCAGAATTTATTTTCCTCACGCTTCACTTATAAGGTGGGCTTCACTTCCCGTTCGGCAGCCTGCGGAATTGATTACCCATGGCTGCAGCGTACATGGATACGGTTTGCGTCTAAGCTGTTGTCACACATGAAAGCGTTCACAGCGGCAGCAGAAGGATGACCGTTTCAGTGTCATTGTCAATGTCAAGCAAGCAGTAACCGCTCGGGCTCGTGTGATGAATCGTGGCGAAATGGGCAGATTTTTGCTGTTGGCAAGCTGCCAAATGCTAATACACATATAAATATGCACAGGTTGCGTTTTGCTTTCATGCCACCTCCTTCAGTGTCAAGTTGTCAAGTCAGGTTCTAGCCACAGACACGTCTATGCATAGTGACGCTTACATACGATGGAGACGCCCGGTCGTTTGAAGAAAAAAAGTTTCATTAAAACAATATCGGTGTATTTTTGCTTCAGCACGTATGAAAAGTATTACAGTTCGTGTAACGTGTGGCGGTGCATTTATTATGTCACTTTCCATATGGTTTCCGAGCACTTTCCAAGCACCATGTGGCGTAACAGGAATACCAGACGGATCGATTAACGATTCAGGCCATAAATAAGTGCAATGTTTATTCATTGGCCTCCTCGGTAAACGACGAATGATGGAAAATCGATGTGAACAAATACATTCGTTAAATGGGCGCCACAGTTCAAAGGGATGGCCAATGGATGGTTAAATGTTGTCGCCAAATTGATTCCTGACGGCACGAGCCAATCGAAAATATGATCTAACAGGTCCACCAGCCCACCCCGACCGAGCAAGGCTGATGAATATGTATGAAAAATGGTCGTTGGCACGAGAAAACAAGCGAACGCAAAATTCGAGTGAATCAACGTTTGCGTAATGATATTTTTGTTTACAAGAAAACAGCCCGACACGTTTGGAAATATAATGCTATGCTTTACATTATCAGAATTGGTCCAAATTCATTTTGGAATGAAAATGAGAAATAATTATGAAAATAACCCACATCTTTCCGCACACAGTTGCTGCAGCCAATCAGTAATGCACATTATTAGGAAACTTATCAACGATTTGGAGAATTATGGTTCATTATACTTGAAAGGCTTGATTGCCACACAAAATAGGCCTCAAGAGGAGTTTCGAGGAATGAATTTTGCAATAAAGTGTTATACATTTTTCATTTTTCAGAACAGCTTAGTAAACCTTCCTAATGCAGTTAACCTTGGACTATATACAGAAATGTAATAAACGATGAAAGACTACAGATCGTGCTTGACATAGGAAACATTTAACTGCGCGATTTTTCGTCAGATATTACTTCTTTAGCTAAATTTTAAATCATTTACAAAGTGTTGAACATTTGTTTGTATGATTTGTATAGGAACTGTTTATATTTGAAAGTTGTACAGAACATAGTATACAAGGAGAAAGATCTACTTTAATTAAATAAAAGAAAGATCGTTGCGCAATTGCACTTGACGTTACCTCAACACATTGGTGTTGAGGTGCGTGAGGTTAATGAACGGTAGGCTTAATTGTTTTTGCGATTGAATCAATGAAATGAGTTCACCTGAACTCTCGCAGCTCAAAACACAAAAATAAATAAACGAACGTGGGGTTCTGGGGATTGAAATAAATCGAAGAGCATCGGAATGTTGTCGGTAACGCTAGCGGTATTGTATACGGGAGATCGAGGCCAATCATGCATTTGAGTGTGTGCGTGAATTATATGAATTGGTCACAATTGCATATTGTTGCATGTAGTAGCAACAAAATGTTTCAATTAAATTTAAATATTTCGTGTAAGATATTACTATTATATTGTATATATGAGATTATATATGAGTTTGTGACATTTTTTTAAAATGCTTGTTAGTTATGTAATATACCCGCTATCATTCAAACAGTAAAATCGCTTTAATACTGCGTAAGTTTGATCACATTGATTAAACCCAAACACAGTGATGCTAAATGCGGCATGCTTTACATTCAGTTTGGGCGTTCTCTTGTCCGCCTAACTTAAAAGACAACCTGAGCAGACGCATCCAATGATATAGCACACTTCTGGGTGGTTGTTTAATTTGGTCCACGCTGCGAAAGACCGGACGGAACGAAAAACGGTCCCGCATAGACCCGGCCCGGGTTGAGGTTAATGGAAGCTGACAGCTGGATGCAACATTTCTACCGTAAAGTAGCCCGTCAGATGAAAGTGAAACAATTACCACATTCATTTACTACCCACCCCGCAAACTACCCGTTTGGGAAAATGATGATGGAAAATAGAACTAACATGCGAGAGAGAGGGAGAGAGTTACAGACAGTGTGTTAGAGAGCACAATAGTTGGTAGACGAATTTTCACATCCACCGATGGAGACGCATGGTTGCTTAACTAGGGAGCATTTCTACGAATCATTTCAATGAAATATTTTCTAGCATAGCTACCAGTATTGAATACCGTTTGAGGATGATACCACACAAACAGTTTGTGCAAACCTGTCCAAAATAATTGTCTTTGACGTAAGAACACGCTATACAAATAAAAGGGGTTTGTTTACTTCAGCGGAGATTGGAGATGTAATTTAGTTTTAAACGCATTCGAGTTCAACATAAACAACAATCAAATATGGAAGATATCTTTTTGTTTTATTTTTGCACTCTGGTAGTGCAAATAACCCGTCGACGGGAAAGATACATACTGAGTTTGTTCAACTGTTTGGAGGGCGTTGGCCATTTGTTTATCACGGTGCAGAAATGTGAAAATGCATTCGCAAGTGGAATGTGCTACGGGGTAGCGCAACTGTAGACAATAATGTTTAACGGATAGCTCTAGAAAGTGGCGCTCTTTTCGCAAGATAGGATGGATAAGAATTCCAAATATCACGCTTTTATGAAACAATTTGATTGTGGGCTGCATAAGACTTTGATGATAAATCGTAAAATCATTCTTTTGATTTTAATTTGATTAATTCATGAAATGGGCGAGAAACGCAAGATAAGGTTCTCTTTTTACGATTCGGATAAGAAATGTCTCCCAATCGGAGGGTATTGCAAACAAGTTAATGTAGACCTGAGTTATAAATAACATTACTAGGCTGTGATTATTGAAAAAAAAGACAAATGAGCAAAATGACAATCTTCTCCTCTTATCTTATTGAAAATTGTTTACTGTTTTGTAGATAAATGAAGAATTCGACAAACTTAGCCTTGCATACAAAAATGGCTACGAGCATGCTTCTATTTTGCTTGCTAATTTATTACTTCTTCCAACGAGGAAACATAAACGTAAAGTTACATGACAAAAAATAATGTAAGCTCGTAAGGAATTCTTCTTCGAACAAACAAAACTCCCTTCAAAACCGGAAAAAAGCAATCTGACTAAGAAACATTGATTTATTTCACGTAAATTTTCAATCCTTACTCCATTGACTGACTGCCCATCGACGTGAATGAATTTCTAAATTAACTCATAAATTTGTCGAAGGAAATTTCATCCGACATGCCATCACGAAAGCGACCGGGAACGTTGATTGGCAGACCCGCGCGGTCATATTGTGCAGTAAAAACACACACACACACACAGAAACAACCGAGAAACAAAAAACCCAAGTTACAACCTGTTCCGGGAACCAACCCTTTGCTACGATGACTGTCGCAAAAGGGTCGCGTGCTCTTTTAATGCTACGCCAGTGTGCCGATAAATTAACTGCGCGGTTTCAAACGAAAAACAAACCCCAAAAAAAAAAGCACCGGAAGAAAGCAAATGCCAAATTCGCGTACTGTGCAACCGATACGGTCTGTTACGAATGAAGCAGCCAGCTAAAAGCCAGGGCTTTGGAAAAGAAATCTTCAAAAAGGATCGACTTCTTACCTACTAAAACCCGGTCAATCGATTCAGCCTTTCAGTGCAAACAAATAAAAAAAAGTCTGTCGCGCTTTCATTCGGTTTAACCAGCAACGGGTTTACTCACTACAAATTGTTTCAAAGCCCAGCGCACCAAAGGCTGTGGTTGAAAGCCCCGTCAAGATGATTGGGTACGTTTGAGATTTTGACGAAAGTTGAACCGCGTCCCACGGGTCGTCAAGCCATTCGATTGGATCGATAAAATAATGTTAATATAATCATCAAATTGTGCACGCTTCCTTCACACACACACACTCTCGGTCTAATCAACCTTTTTCCTACTCAAACGGTTCACAAAAACAAAACTGTTGTAAACTGCTGAATGGAATCGTAACCCATTCAAGCGGCAAACGGCTCTTTGCTTATACGTACAAAACTTTCACAATCGAAAGCGCTCCTTTACATCCCATCGCTTTATATTCCAATTACGAATCGGAGGAATTTAAGTGGGAGCTTCTGTGCTGAGCCAAAATATATACCCACAAAAGCTACAGCGCATTGAAGTGGGCTTGGAAGAAATGTCTATTTACTCTGCTTGCCGTTTTTTTATTGATGCTGTTGTGATTTTACCACTGCTCATTGGGATGGTTGCGTGTGTTTTGCTAGCGAATCCTTCCACCAAAGGCCTTCCATTACATTAAGAAAGGAATGGCACAGTTGAGAGACACATCATACCTACATATGGAAAAGAAAGCTCGCTGATAAGCAGTGAAGCGAGAATGTGTTTTTCTTGTGCGGCTGAAATAAATAAAGGAAGCCAAATCTTGGGCTAACAAAAACGACACAGGCGTCGTATGCGTATGGTTCAATAACTCCGAATAAAAACCATCGCATGTTTTTTTTTTCATCTGATAAGTGAAGCAAAACTTAAGGTACGCGTAGACACACATCGAAACGGCACTCAACTCTAAGAAAATGAAATAATTGCATCATACTGTCCTGAACGAATATTTTCAAACGATCTTTCTACTCAACAGCTAAAAAGACACATATCTTCTTTCGTACATGATTGATAAATCCCAGATTGACGTACTTTAAGCTGCCCTTAGTTAAGTTTGTTTAGGCATTTAATTGTCTTCGCTTGCTTTACATTAGCCACCATTGTTAGGGGTTCACTTTAGTTGCGAACTTCCAGCCAAAAGTTTATCGAAGAGAGCAAGTTGCCTGCTGCCGGTCAGCAATCGAAAGTTATGCCCAAGTTTACCTCCCGGGAAAAAAAACTTTACTGCAGAGCAAACAAAGCAATACCCACAAGAACAAAACTCAAGAAAACCCCGTACGACAATGAAGAGAAAAGAGAGAGGGAGAGAGAAATCGGTAAACTGTTTTCGTTTCCGGTTTCTTTTTCGGGGGATCTTCGTTTTGGAGCACACATAAATAACAAAACATTTAGTCCGACCAAAATGGGCCATTTTCTTTCCGATTTGTTTGCCGTGGTGTGGTTCGTAGTGAAGCACATTTTCCTACCGCAGGCTATATGCTTAGCTTAAGTAATGTTTGGTCACATACACACATCCGTCCGGTTGCCGGTCCGGATGTACTGCTGTACTGCCGTTCGTGCGTGTGGTTCGATATTGATCGAACCAGAATGTGATCTGTGAATATTTCAAATCGCTACAAATTGAACTATTTCAGTATTTGATCATCAGAATGGAAAGGGGAACAGTTGGAAGCTTTGTGACGAGCAGAACAAACAATGAAATCAAATAAAAACGATAAATGGAGACGCCTGGTCGCCGGTAGATTTTTAAAATGATTGTTTTTTAAATTCACATGGATGAGGCTTGTAAGACTGTTTTTAAAAATTAAGTTCATTCGAACGATATTCCTGATTCTCGTGTTGGAATATAAAGCACGGTCGAACAGCTGAGGCTACAGCAATGGTCAATAATCAAAAATGGACAATAAACGGCGATGGTGCCCACAATCGCTGCGTCTTAATCCGCAAAGGAAATCGGTCGTAATTTTCAAATCCTAATCATATTCCGACTACTTCTCCCATTCAACCAAGGGATAATCATAAATATATCACGTTAAGTACATATCTTTCCTGCTCGCACGGACAAACATGCACCAAATGGAAAATATATGAATAATAAAAATTGGATAGGATTAAAATGATTCACCATCCAAGTTTGTTGAGTGTTGGGATGCTTTATTTTTAATGTCGATTTATATCGGAATTCCTGCGTCCGGTACGCCACATTTTGCTCCCACTCGAAACATCGAAGATCGCTGCGAAAGCGAAGCGAAAAAACGGTGGTCATGGCGGACGAGAAGGGATTAAATCATCGTTATAAATTTTTCCCACCCTCAAGGTTATCACCTTCTTCTAACGGTGATCTCTTTGTCGCCTGGTTCGTGAAGCAGAGCAAACAGTGAGATAGAAAAGAAGAGGAATAAATCCACAGTTGTAAAAAAAAGAGATAGGAAAACATTTTGGCGAATATATTTCTTCAAGTGGATTCCCGAACGTCCAGCAAAGGTGACTAACTGTGGTGCTGGAAAATTCGGTAACGTAGCCCATAATCAGGTCAAGAAAAGTGGAAGAAAATTCGGAAACGAGCAGTTGGATACTGGCCAACCAGTCCAATGGCGCGGTACGGCACATATTTTGTTCAGCGCGTACATTAGATGAAGGGAGGTGATGATCATTTCTGCCAACTCCCAAGAACAAATTGCGCGTATACTAGATACAACCCCCGTACCAAATTCTAACCAAAGAAAAGCTACTCCAACAGAGAGCTGTACCTGAAATTGTGGAAAATCTTTGCCAGCAAGAAAAAAACGCCATCCGATGAAATCTATCGCGTTTCGTCCGCGTATGACCTTGCACTGATTTTTTGGACCATTGCCATGGAATGTGCCGTTCATGACCGAAACGGCGCACTTTTGCGGCAAAAGGATACCAACCGTTTGTGTGGATGAAAGACAGAGACATCGAGAGAGCATGAGTAAAAGAGAGGCTTTTAGAAATGGAATCTATTTTACAATTTAACATTATTGCTTCGTTGCAACCCAGTGCTCCATTCCTTTGAGTTATTCCCAATCCCCCTACAATTCCTTGCTTCTTTCAAGCTCGTTGTTCGACCACCCTTTATTTGCTCGTTGCACAAATCAGCGTGCACTGGAGAGCTCGGTATCGGTTGGTTTATTTCCTGCATATTTGCACACTCGGCTCTTACAATTCCGCTTGAACTTGGCCTCTTTTCTCACAAAGCACGAGCAAAACAATGCAGGATGCGGAAGCTGCAATCGATTATTTGGCCGCAATACCCGTCACGATCCACAAGGAGGATTACTCAATCGAATGTTACGACACCGAGAAGATGTGGGTTCGGATTACAAATTATGGCCTTCCCAGTCCGTGTTTCTGCAGCAAAATCCGATCCTCCATTCAAGCTTTTCTTTTAGCGGAAGTTCCTTTTTTTTGCATTTCGACACAATCATTGTGCGGTGGGTTTTTGTGATTTGTTCTTTATCCATTTGGTGGAAAGTGACAATTTCCACGAAGAATACTATCATCCGAAGTAAACCGGAGGTGAGAAAATCGAGAGAAACAGCTACCAGCAAGTCGGATACGCCGAAAGGAAATAAAGAGTTCCTCGGAAGTAGGGTTGCTTTGGATCAGGAAGAATCCGCTTTCCGGTTCCTGTAATCTTAAGTGTTGATACAAGCAAATCATAAACGTAGTTTCTGGCACAAGTTATTTTTGTGAGCGTGTTTGAGATGCTCGAAATACACGGGAATACACATTAAGGATCACTGTATCGGAATTGATTGTATCCTTTTCACCTTTCCGGTCATTTTAGTAACCACGAACCACAAGAGCGCTAGCGGAGTGTATCAAGATCGATGGTTTTGTCCGCTGGGTTAGTTAATTAATTTAGGGTTCTGTGCGTATAGTATGAAGCGGGGCTTTGCTTAAGACTTACTAGGAACAATTTTCCACTTCGTTAGTCTGAGCATGTGACATGTTTTGTCGTGTAGCGAAATATATACGTTGTTTTGCTTGCGGTTTTCTTCATTAATTGAATTTATGGTTGAAGCATTCTTTCGTTGCATGAAGCTTAAATACAAATGCGTAAAGAGAAGCAAAGCAGTTCTTAGATAAATGGTTAATCTCATATGAACTTTTGCTTACTTTAATACCTCATGCAAGGATTAATTCTCTGTATAGAATGTTAATTCACCATTATTTTCACAACAACATTCAGTGAATTAAGGGCAATAAAATGAACGCCTTGGAGAGCAATTCGCATCAACAGACTTAAGAGTTGATATAGCGTGGAATTAGTAATTTAGCTTTTAATGCAACCTTCTTTGGGTTGAGGCTAAACTCTGTGACCAAAAGTCATAAATAATGTTGATTTTTAGGCTTACAACTAGTGTTATGACCAACTACTTCATTCTGGTGAACTAAGCTGAGTGAATTTCTCAATTTACTGAGGGGATATTTTAGGTACTATTTCATTAGGTGATGTCATGATTTCACCTGATTTATGTGATACCAAGTCATAAGTCTCTTTCGGAAGGTCTTATTCGAGAGCTGGCTCATTGGAAAGAGCTTCAGTCATAAGTTACTGAAAAATGAAATAAATAAAGAAATAATATGAGGTACCTCATTTATCAGAGAGCGAGACGCTCAATCGCGCCTTTCAGTGTGCACAGTGAAAGAGTCTTGACTAGTTTTGAGTATTGGAGCTTAAGGAATTAAAATTCAGTTAACGATAAGTCCGTGAAATTGATACACAAATAATGAACTAATTAAATTTTAACAAATTTTCAAAATATGTTCTTAAAAAGTTCATAAGAGTATCAGTGCCTTAAAAAAGTACAACAAACCGCTTTTCTATCCGAATTTTAATAAGGTTTGAATAATAAATTGGTTACGCATGAACGCTCGAAAGATGCAGAATTAACCGAAGCCCAGTGCAAATCAATCATGTTGCTCTCGTTCCCTCTTTCTCTCCATCTCACTACCAAGTTGGAAAAAAGTTTTTCACTCCGCGTACACTCAATGCTTCGGGACATATTTCCAAAGCCGCATTGCGCCCCGCAAGCTATTCGAACGCGCCAAAGTTTGCCGTTAATTTGTGCACTATTGTGCGGTTAGTACGAGATGGTGTCACTTAAAAGTCGCACCATGGAAACACACCCGACCGAGTCCGGTACTTCGGCGAAGGCAACCCGTTTCGCGAACCCGCAGCCAAAGTTAGGTCCGATTAAACTCGACAAACCAAGGCGAACGGTTCCGTAAAGAATGTTTTCCGCGAACCAACCCTCTAAGACACGGGCATTTTGCGTGACGTGGTTTAGGTGTCCATGCGGAGATATACGCGCACAGTGAGACTTACTCGCGTGGAACAGGGTTCAATGAATGAATAGGGGAGCTGGGTGATGCGCAAAAGCAGGAAAATAACGCCTTTATCGACGCCCAGTGCCGGCGGCGTGTTTTTGAATACTTTTCACAAGAGATTTGCCACACCTTGCCGATCGTTTCCTCCCCCTGTGCGCATGCCACCTTCAGCGTTGCCCTTAGGGTGATTCTTTCAGCGACAGAACATTTTCCTTCTTTCCAGACAACAGGATTGATCGTGCATGACGCTTCGTCTTATGTGTTTGAGCGTTCGTTTGCCGTTAAGACCTTTTTTTTGTTGTTGCTTGGGTCCAATATTCCCATCTTGTTTCGCACGTTTTTGTACGAGCATTGGTAAGCTTCCCATCCGATAACGGGTAAGACGCTAGCAATCGCTGTCTTTCAGAAAACCCCGACCCAAAAGCAGCTCACCACCAAGGAACGTGTTCGACCCAAGATTCGACCCACGGCAGAGGTGTAGTCGCGCACACTACAGCCCATCAATGGCAAAGCTCAACTCTGCCTCGTTTTCTTCGGTGCTTTTTTGTTCTTCCCATCATCATCCACCCACGGTTAAGCTGAAGGATGGTTTCACGCGTAACGTACCACCATGTACGAGGCACGGTTGGTGGCCAAATACTTCGGGGGATGTGAGTGGAAATCAGCGACGCAAAATAAACGGCTTCGGGCGATGCGCGATATAATAAAAAGGAAACACACGCGGGAAACTGCCGTTTTTTCTCGGGGCATCCCTAGGCGGGGTGGCAAGAGTGCGAGATCGGATAACAACAGTGGAAGCTTATAGGCGGACTTTGACAATAACGGACGGTGTACAGAGGGAGCTATTTTACTCTCTCTCTCTCTCCCGTGCTTTTCCTTTATGTAGAATGGTTTGTCTGCTTTCCTCGAGGCTACCCGGTGATGGAAAGGATAAATATTGGCACAAGCAATGCCAACATGGTTTCGGTAAAGTGTTTCGAATAAAGTGTGCCAGTTTTTTTTTGTTCCTCTTATTTTGGGTTCCTTTAGCGGGTCTGTACATTTAGCGGGAGATAACTGAATTTGATGGTGAGGTGAATTTTCCCAAATAATGCTCAGAAAGCATATTTTATGGTGAAGTATTGCGGAAAGCTTTAGCAAGTGATGAGTAAGAAATCAATTTCAACAGGCAAAGACAGACACACATGCTTGAACAATTTAAATCCATTTGACAATTGGCTTAGCTGTCAAACGATTCTGTCAAATGTATTCACTTTTGAAACGTGTAACTGTGGATAATGGTTTAAATTGTTGAATATTATTTAGATAAAGTGTATAAACAACATGGAATTTATCATGTTTCCCCTTATGTTGATAAGTAGATGGAATTTGTGATCTCCAAACAAAAAAGATAATTTTTTCAATGCATTCCATTAAATATGGGTCACCGCGGTATGCTCCAATGGTCACCATGTCTCCCGTCACTCCAAAACAACGTGCTGTGTCACAAAACAGCTGCAGAATTTCACAACACGTCCTATGGCTTATGGCGTGCTGAAATGGGGACGTTGTTTTGTATCTTATTTAAGATATCTCATGGTGATCACGCCGATCTTAAGAACAACATGCATTATTTTACAATCAATGTATTTTTTCCCCAATTTTACAAGACGCACCAAGACCTAAGCACCTTATCAATGTCACCCAACACATCTAATGTTTACATTACGAAGGCTGGATGAAATGCGTACTCACGCGTCGTAGTTTCGTTACATTGCGGGGAACGCGTTTGGGATTGTACGGAGTATCAAAAATGGAGCATCATTGATGCCATATGTGTGACATTGATCTATTTTAGTATGTTTACGGCGTTCCATGGGCAAACCTGAGGATGCGCTTTGAGCCAGTTTTTCATAATCAGGGAAATAAAACAGTTGTTTAAATTGACCCTATTTAAGGCTGCTTTGCCTAAACATGGACGACAAGGCAGCGTGTCGGGTATAAAATAGTACTCCCGACTGTTGGTGCCATGGCATTCAGACAGTGAGGTTTACATTGAACGATACACAGGATGCAGAGAAGTTCGAGAGCCATTTTCGGGCTAGTGTTGCTGCTGGTTGGTGGATTACTTCAACAAACAGCAGCCCAATCATTGACCATTTCGGTCAATGCGAATACCGGCCTGTGGACACTGTCCACCGGCACAGGAGTTTCGGTCGTGCTGTCTGGAAACACACCCGGATTGCTTTCGATAATCACGTCGTTACTCGGCTCGTCAACAACTTCCACGACAGCATCGGCAGCAAGTACCACAACGACAACAACAGCTCCGACTACCACGACAACTCCTGCTCCAACTACTACGACAACTACAGAACCCACAACCACGACGACTACAGAACCCACTACCACAACGACCACTGAGGCACCAACAACTACTACTACTACCACCACAACGACGGCTCCTACAACATCCACGACAACCTCATCGACAACGACATCCACTGCGTCGACGACCACCACCACAAGGGCCCCACTGGTCGGAGGCTCACTGTCCGGTGGTTTTAATATTGGAGGTGTAGGTGTAAACGCCAATGTCGGTGCCGGACTTACGGGTTCCTCGACAGGTGGTGCCAGTATTGGAAGTGCTATTGGATCCCTTGCCAATACAGCCTTAGGTACTGCCGGAACCATCGTCCAAACGGCCGGTACAGTTGTCAGTGATACAACGAATCTGCTGACCAACGCGGCCGGAAGTTTGCTCAGTGGAACAGCAAATCTCCTAGGTGCCGCTTCTGGATCTGTACAAGTACAGGCAGGTGGTTCCGTTAATACTAGAGCAGTTCGTCGCAGAGGATTTACGTACTAGTGTTCATTACTTAGCACAACAGCAAAGGACATCAAACTAACGTAAGGACGGCGCAGTATTCCCCGGCCGTGTTCGTACAGGAACTTCCAGCTGGGGGTTGCGCACAAATTGCTAGCAATATCAGCTAAAAGTAATCTTAATCTGCAAATAAATATGGTAAATTATTTCCCTACTTCCAAACCGCTGCTTCTTCTACAACCGCGACATGAGTGTGGAGTGTACACTCTTATCGTCACAATCATGTGAAAGTGAAATCAAGCTCTTAGCATGGGGCGATAAAAGAAAAAAAAACCCCCTCGAAAAATGTAATACCAGTAAGATTACAATCGTCGTTCCCTTTGGTTGGCGGGATTTGGAAAGACACATCCATTACATCCACCGCGCACACTGTTGCACTCCTTCGGACACTCGCACACTTAGCAATTCCGGGTCTATGGCTGTGGCGCGTTAATCCACCATTTTCCCTTCCAATGTAATACCGGGGTAAGCGTCCCCTGTTTTCGGGGCACAAAATAGTCGTAAAGTAAGCGACCCGTGATCCTACGCTAACACCGGCACCGGGGTTAGAACACATTTGCCCCGTTAAAGAAAATATCTAACGATCCCCTGAAAAAAAAAAAAAATGCGTACTCAGAAAGCTTTCCAAGCTACCGCACACGAAGAGCTATTAAGAGTGTGTGTTCTTTTTTCTTCGACTTGTCCTTCTTTCGCTGTCTCCCTCTCTCTCTGTGATTGTCCGCTTTTTAAAGTACACTCGAGAGTCATTCCGCGACACTGAGTGACGTGGGTAATAGTTTATCCGTGCCCGAGCCAGAAGGGTCGGTGTGGGTGTCGTAGTAGTAGAACGTGCGTAATGTCTCAATCTTCGTCGTCTAAGACGAACGTTCCGTGGTCTGCGGGACGTGCCGCTCATGACATGCGGCGTAGAATTTAAATCGCTTTCAACCCCGTTCAATTCGAAAGAAGCTGAAGGTAAGGTCTCGGAGGAGATCGCAAAAATATCGATTACTGCAGGGGAAGGATTTGTCTGAGCAGTTATCACCTTATTGCTGTCTACTCTTCGTTCTTTAGCATTAAAAGTTGTCGAAAGTGTTGCCATAAGAAACCTCAAACAAAAGTGTCCAACATTTGCGACAAAACAAGTTTCAACTTGCTTTCCAGAACTTCTACACTGGTGTGAACTTTTTCCACGTCGATAGTTTCGACAGTTTGTGGTGCAGGATAGCTTAAACTAAACTTTTGCTTTTTATCTCACCTTGCACCGTAAAGACAACAAACAAAACTCGAACTGGAAACTTGCTACAGAAAACATTAAAAACCGGTCTCGTGTTCCGAGACATGACTTGTCCTTAAATGTTCTCCGCGCTCGTTAGCAAAGGAAAATGCGATAAGGTATAGTTTCTTCACAAGGAAATGAAACCATTTTTATCATTAGACGACTTCATGCCAACATTAGCCAATGGGCGAATGATGCGATAAGAAACCACGCCAAAGTGTTATGACGGAAGCAGCGTCGCGAACAAAAGCTGTTACTTCGAAATTTCGTGGTTAACATGATTTCCTGTTTTGGGAAACGTCACGGCAGCGCAGGAGAGAAAGGTTGTAGGTGCAAAAGTAGATTAATTCCCTCGAATTAAGATCCACTTTGGGTGTTCGGAATGAGACTATAAATATCGTTGCCGTTTACGGGACGGGAGAAGATTGCAAAGTCATCTTCGATTCAGCTTACTGGAACCGACGACGACGATGACGACGAGGAGCCTATAATCCCTCCCAATGTTTTTTCTCGCCTTTACTCACTACACGGAAACGTGTGCCGTGCCTAGTGAAAATACCGAAATGATTAAATTCAATTAACGCTCTACACTCCACTGGTTAATGCTTGACGGGATTTCTTCCTAGAACCAAGTCACAATGTCGGATGGGTAATCAGCTTTTGTGTGCCTTTTTTTATTCTATTTCTCTGAAGGTCTGAACAAAATAAGGCAAATAATAACAAAACAAAAAAAGGTAGGTAAGCAAACCCGTGGACAAACATCTATCACCCAAAGGCACCGATGAAGAGCCGTGATCCTTAGCTTTTTGCTTTTTTCGGCCAATGAAAACACATTTTGCAGCGAAAACGTTAGTGACGTAGCGGCGCCAAAGCACCGAGAGCAAATGATTTATCGAACGTAAGGGGGTTGTTTTGCATTGAGATTTTTGGGGAGGGTTGCTTTTTTCTTTATTGTCGTTCCGCGCAATGAGCAACACACCAGCCGCAGATGAATCACTTGCGAGGATGCGAAAGTGTTGTGTGATGCACGCGATGTTAGCGAAACACTTTGCCGGAGATTCATACACCGCAACAACAACACACATACACACATACATGATGGATGATGGATTCTTAGGGGAACCGTTCGCTCGTCTCTCACAAAACCGCCATCCGTTTGGCTCGAAAGTGGTGATCGTAATGGTGAATTGATGAAATATTTTAAGTTTCGAACATTTATCACACATTATTCATCTTGCGATTTGCGGACCGTCGAAATATGGTTAGCAGTCCCACCCATTTCGCTCTCTTTTTGTCATGACGCCATTGTTTACTGTCGTCGCGTCCTTGAAAAGCCGAGCGTGGTACCTCAAGGAAAATCATAATTCATTCTGATGCTACATTGCCTACACTGCCGTACCGTACAATGTGACGTGCTGCTCCGTCATCAGCGTCATTACATCCTGGCGAAGGACGGCGTGTTCTGGTGGGATTCTGGTATGTTTTGGGCGTCGCGGTCACGCTTTTCTATATTTTATTTGACTTTTACAAGCCCACCGGTTCTGGTGGGCAGGAGAAACATAAGCGAAGCTCGTAGAAGGTACAAAAAAGGTGGGAACCCCGAACATAATGATCTTATTAACGAGATTGCTATTTTCGAATGGCAGCCGGGCACAACATGCGCCGGGTATGCAAATTTCATCCAGACCAATCAAGTGGTGTTGATGAAGTTGATTTAGTGCTATTTCGCTACGCGTCGCTTTCTACGTTTAACGTAAAATTGCAAACAGAATGAAAAAGAGAGCAATTTTTTTCTACGAAACAATGAAAAAATGTTAACGCAATTTGAAGTTTAGCCAAAACTTTTTCATGAATACTGATGATGGCGGTTGTTTTGTTTTGTTTTTTAACCGAATGCGTTGTATGACGATTCTACAAATACGCCTTATTGCCGATGCATGCAGGTGTATGATAATCAATCTCACTCGCAGAATAACAATGTACCTATTAGTCGAATCTACGGTTCGGCATGGTAATAATACCGCATTGAGGTTGCTTGTCATTACTTTTACCACAAATCGGTCCCATTTTCGGACTCTTAGAAACGCAAAAACCCAACATCTCAACATCCAAGAAACAAAGCCGCAACACGAGCATATTGTAATTTTGTTTTCCCCCATCTGCTATAAATACAAGCAGCCAACTCATCTGCTTCGTTCGTCCACGCGCTAGCTTGCAAAATCCATTCACCAGTCATTTGTACCCCGCCACGCCGTTTCCGTCCGTCGGATGGTAGCGTTCAAAATTCACTTAAATCACAACGCGTGGCGTAGGGAGGAATGGCGATGAAGATATTCGCGAATATACTCGAATTGAATCCACCTACGAGCCCCAACGAGCGGGCCCCTGCCACCACCGAAGAATGGTTTGTAAAAATGAGTGATTTGAACGTCTGTCACCGGTTTCGCAGCCAGCTTGTGGGCATAGAGTTGCAATTTTCGGGCAAAGCAAAAAGCATCTGTCAAAGAACGACAGTGAAACGGTTCACACAGCGCGAAAGGGAGCCTTCAATGTGACAAACAAATAAATAAAAGAACTAGCATCAAAATGAGAAAACTCAGCACCTGTCATCAGCAGCAGCAGTAGACAATCATAACGCGACAAAAGGACAAACGGGGGGAAAAAAACATATCCGCTCGGCGTGGCTGTGAAATGGCGCCAGACAATCGGTTCGCGGATTGCTTTTATGAATTTTACTGTTCCCGAAAAAACAAATAAATGGTTTTGTGCTCCACTCACACACACCCCGGCGGGCAAAGAAAAACAGAATCAATTCGCTTAGCATCTCTCAGTCGTCGCCGGATACTGGCGAGACAATGACATTGAATTCTTAGCTAATTTGAGTTTGCCATGTGCACGCCGGTCCGACCATATGCGAAGGACACACGCACTCACACACACACCCCACTGACGGCGAGCGAGAGATGATCTTCTTAAAGGGGGAAAAAGAAGCGATACGGCATTTATAAATAATCCTATACTCCATTCGACACTTGCGTCTGACATCTTCGCTTTTTCTCTCTCCCTCGTATACACAAACACTCAGGAGATTTCTAACCTTACGCACTCCGCAAATGGTTTGCGGCTAATGGCTCATCGTTTGCTCTCAAGGGTTTCCCTGACATTCCCTTTCGCAGGGGGGAAGTGGAGTTAAATGTCAAGTTTAAATTCCCGGGCTGTCATTATGCAACACTTTGGGCATATTTTTGGTATTTTCAGTAAATGATGATGGATTTTCGCATCATTCGAAACTGCAGCTGGGCGGAGTAACATTCCTTACCGATGAGTGAGTAACGAGCAATCAATATTGACGTACGAGTTGTTGTAACTGCGCCCTCTACGTGCGACACATGGCAAGCTGATGCCCTTGAGTACAATAAACTGATTATACGGTTCAGGACGGCATATTTAGAATGGTTGACGTGAGGAAAAGACTAATAGGGTGCTAGAAAACATGCACTTATTGGCTTACATTCTTCGCTTATTTGCTTTATCCTTAAATTGGAAAGATTAAATCTTAAGACGGCATCCGACAAACGATCGAGCAAATACCCTGCTGTAGGATT
>KI422749.1:0-22778 GCA_000473375.1 Anopheles culicifacies
CGACATGTCGGAAGGTCAACCGTACCTCGGTACGAGGATATACAATCCGTACTCTTGAAAAATCTCAGCCCTATGTTCATGTGGTATCCCGATGGTAAACGGCATACAACATAACCTCATTCGATACTGTTTTGCTGTCATAAACGAATTCTCTGTGCTAAAACCTAAACCAGACGGAGCTGTGGGCGGTGAAACGAGATGGCGGTAAAACGATTTCATTTTCCTTCTGCCACGTGCTGGACAAAAACCCTTGTCCTCGCCATACCGAGATCCTGCCGGGGCGCAACAGTCGGCAAATTCTGCGGGTGTCACCCAAACTGAAAGGCCGTCTCTCAAGTGGTCGAAAATTGGGTTCTTGTGCTCGCGTCTCTGGTTCGTTCGGATCGGAGTGGTTCGCTTTTCATTTATTCATACATATTAAGTGAAAAATGGTAACCACACACACACACACAAACGGGTTGAGGGTGTATCGGGGAACTGTGTCCGATGTATTTGAAATCTCCATTCGAAAACAGGGTGACGACAAAGTTTGCAGTCGGATTTTACTACTTGCGCGGAACGCTCTTATCGCACCGTGGAGTACGTAGTCTGGCCGAACTGCAGCGAGTCGGTGACTCAGAGTCTGGTAATTGAGTTTGGCAATTTGCGATAATTATTTAGATAATTAGATTTACTACTGTCATTCCACCGAACGGTCGTTCTGGGCTGCAATGATGCTGCGTTGTATGAGAGGTTTTTTGTTCCTTTGAGTAAGCCTATGCCCTGGACACGATAGATTCATCACATCACGCTCTGTCAGCACACCACACCGAGCCACAAAACAGGTACCGGACGGGGAAATCCTTTTGCAAATCCTGACGAAACAGACGGGCCCAGAAATTAGACTGTCCGCCTTCGGGGCAATGCTGAGCGAGCGTGTAAATGTGTGTAATGGGATTTGGTTCCATTGGCTAGCTTCTCCGGTCTAGCTCAGACCAAGGAGTGTGAGCCAACCGTCAGCTGGGCGAAGGTGGCCTTCCACGAATGGCAACACAGCCAACCGTTAGCGACACCGTTGCCGAGCCGAGGAGACCGTGGGGCACACCAACAACAAAAATCAATTTTCTGTATCTCATTAGATGGGAGAGTAAATTCTTCGCCGTACCAACATAACCACGGAGGCTACTAGCAGGCAGAGGGGTGTGTTGATGTACGGGAGGGATCCAAATTCTTTCCTGGAAAGTAATAAGTGAGGTGAGGGGGAAATTGTGCCACAGGTTTGATGTTTTTTTTTGTGTGTATATAGCAAGACGCAGGCGCATTGAATTTCGCATCGTATCACGAGACCCTCGTCAGATACTGGCAGACATTCCATGGATGACCCCGATAGTCAATGACCTAGTAAATCTAATTACGCGTTTAATGTCATGCCTAAGGAAATTCTGGCAACAAGTTGCCGTGATCGTTCCACACGAATTGTATCGTCAAACATCCTAGGTAGGACAGTAACGTTACACGTGGGATTTAACAAGCGGAACACGCATTTACACATTAAAGTGTCCTAAATGAATGGAATTTTACTTTTTGGCATTTTCAACAAATTTTCGCAAACATTCCAATTTTGAATTTTAATTTTTTTTAACTATTATCTATAACTTTGTTGCACTCGCGCTTCAACAAACTCTGTTCAGCTGTTGGAATTGCGTCTAATTGGAATTCCCCGTAGCTCTAAACCGATGCAAAAATAGAACAAACGATATCGGACCGATATCAGCACGATTCGACGCGTGGGGGTTTGAGTTACATTGGGGAATTTCAATTTAAATCATGTCACTGTCGATAGCTTTTATTGATTCCCGGACGAACACCGTATCGATTACAAACCGGCCGGATGCATTTTCGTGGAGGTGTTTGATTTTAAAACGCACACGACACGTCCATTTCGTTTCGACATCCCACCGTACATGCTCAACAGGCCAACGGTGGAGAGCCCGTACCCCTCTTCACGGGTGGACACTGTTTTGCAAACAACGAAGTACACGGCGCGTGATTCATTACAACCCGTACGGATAGATCATCTCCATGCGAGAGAGAAAAAAACAAAAGTCCATACCAGATAGCCTTGTATCGATTGTTGTTATGCCAACGTGCAATACCATCCGGAGCTAGAGCTGGATTTTTACGTGTCCGACCGTGTGGGTGCGTTGTGCTTGATTTCGTGCGGTCGGTCTTACTGTTGTTGCTTCCACCACCGGCACCAGGGATTTTTGTTTTTGATCTCTCGCTCTCGTCGACAAATGATTCGCAAACTGTAAGCTGCCCTCGGTGGGTGTTTTGTAATCTTTCTTTTTGTTGTCATCCTGCTCAACTTCAAAACGAGCGTTAGACTCAGTCGTTTGTTTTTTTCGTTTTTCCGTTCCGTTCCAACCTTTCAATCCCTATCACATGTCATGCCCGGGTGTGTCCATGGAACGGATCAAAGCCGGGCTTGTTGCCTGCCACCGCGTACAAAGTCGCACTAACTAAGCTGCCGTAATTACGAGCGATTTGTCTCGCTTGCCCGGAACGGACAAAGAAGTGGTACGGCTCGGGCTCTAACGCTCCGAAAAACGGGAACCTTTTTCGAAAAACCGAGTAGGATGAAGCGCTTAAGTACTCGCGTACAAGCATAAACCCAGTGTGTCACTACTACTACTACTACCACTGCACATCGTGAAGAGTGATTTCCCGTTTGAGGTTTGTCCCCGTACAAAGGGAAGACGACAACCGACAAGATGATGCGGTCGGACTACTCCAGGCGATGGGACAGAATTGCAACGACGACTATAGCCGGGTACTGCTGCTGTTGAATGCTGTTCCGAGCCGTAATTAATCATACGTACGGAACATAAATTATAGCTTTGGAGTCGATTAATAAATTGCATGCCGGTTACCATGGCCGGGTGGCATTCGCAGGGCGTCATCAACACGAACTGCATCCGAAACCCATCCCCCAGCACGCTTGCGGAGAGTACATCTTGGTACTGCTGTGCCATGTTGGCGCACTGGTTTGGAGATTGCAGTAATTAACATTTTAGTTGCATTCTCGGCAAACCCTTACCGACGTACGCCTTGTTGAGGGGATGCGGTTTTTGGAGAGTGTGATTTGCTTAATGGTTTAGAGGCTTTGGGCTCTTCGGGGAGTTCCGTGTTTCGCACCCACGGGCATTGCTGCCTTTGGCGTACTGAGCGATTGGTTTCGACAAGACAGCCCCGTGAAGTGGAGGAGTTCGATTGCTGGGGAATGAAATGATGTACTAGACGCACTAGATGAAGCCATCAGTTTGAAGCCTCCGCAAAGTGCTCGAACAGGCAAGTACATGGTGGAGATTGTGGTTTACCCAGCACACAACGCACACTCACTCAAGGACTCTCGTGTAGAGCTGCTGGAGTGCATCTTTGAGATCACATTTTTCGCCACTACTATAAGACAAAATGGCGGACTGACAGATATATGACAGGTAGATAAGATAGGCAACCGGTACAATAATATATCTATCGAGTTCAGAAATTGAAAATTAAACCAAAAACAACCTTTCAAGGATTTATGAATGTGCAAAGCTAAGCAGCCGGCCAGCAAACCATTCAGAGATGTGGAGGAAGAAGGAAAAAGAAACTTTTAAGCCTATTTTACCCGCTCCATCGAACGAGTACCTTCGTCAACATCATCAACACCGTTGGGAGCTGTTCGTTAGCCCTTCGTCTAGGTCGCCATACCGTAATCGTTTCCTGAGAAATGTTTTGCCCAAAAAAGAAGCGAACATTCCCCATCGCCAAAAAACTGTGCAAGTAAGGAAATGTGTTACGAGTGCGTGGCCAGCACAACGTCAGCAGAAAAACACCCTTTTCTGCTTTACTGGGGCAAACTCCATCTCGCACACACCACTGTCCACCAGAGAGTTACGGTGGACTCTCGTATGTCGACACACGGGAGGTTCAAACGATGGACCCGTTTGGTCACGTGCAAGAAACGTGCTCATTAGACTAATAATTCTTGCGTCCGATACTGGGCGTTCTGCGGGATCTGTGTCCGCGGAGGTAGGTAGGTAGGGGATCGTGTAGTTCTGGCGTTATGTGTATCGAATTTCAAATTATGTAATATTTCTTCCCCCACGGCACCAAGACCGGGAGGCACGCCTGAAGGGCCTGAACATCTATTTTCACTCAACACAACGGAAAGCTCCAGAATCCGACAGCTCGAAACTGGATCGAATGTTGATACGGAGCGGTTTCTTCTGAAAGTGTGGAATGGTAAAAGGGGAAGAGTGTGGCAAATATTTCTCACACAGAAAAGGAAAATTTACTTTTTTTTTCACCAAGTCGTATATTTCTTTTCGCACGTTTTTAACCTGCGCTGAACTGGATGTTATGGCATAAAGAACTTCTTGGAGGAAAAGGAAAACATTCCAATGCGTAAGCAGAAAAAAAAAACTCTCCCAACTCCCAGGTATGGCCGCCAACCACACCGTTGGATATGTGTCAGTAACAGCAGTTTGGCATCGAGGCAACGCAACAGTGCACGCGTGCGAAGAAGCAAAAGGGGTCGACCGAACTGAAACCCCTAAATAAATCAATCGATCTGTGGCAACTTTTCCCCTCGATTTTCTAAAAGGCCATAAATAATCTTTTTCCACCTTCCGCCCCCGGTGGGGTTCGTGATTTTGACTACGAATCCGAATCACGCAACCGAATGGATATGCGAGAAGTGGCCACGTCCACCGAAAATGTGAAACATTTCGCAAAGAACCAGTATTTCCTGTTTATCGGAATCGGTCGGCAAAATCAACGTGACATTCGAACGTTTTTCCACCAAATCTGCCTTTTCATTTGCGCTGCGAATGAAAAGTTGATCCACTTGCCTACCCGGGTTATGCAAGGTGAAGCTGAGCAGAACCAAAACAAGAAGGAAGAAAGCAACAAAGGAAGTAAAAAAAAACACATTGGAAGCAAAACAGGATCAATCTCAAGCCGGTTTGGGACCGCCCAGCATCCCTTTCCGCCGTTTCGTCCTACGTTCGGCACTAGTTTCCTGTTTATCGAAGTGAAAAGCTGGTGCCTCGGGGCCATGGTGTTTGTCAGGTGGTCTGGTGCATGAAAAAACGCCCAGCAAAACACGATGCGCGGCACGACGTCGATGCGTAGATTGAATTTTAAAACGTAATTGTATAGAACTTTCGCTTTTCGGCTTTCCTCCACTCCCAGCCGGCTTCCGCTTAGGACTACTTTTGCATTTGCTCGGGCTAAAAACTGGAGCAAAGTGACGACGCGTACAGATGGATCGCAACCGAAAGGAGTTCCCGGAGTATTGGGTGCCATTTGACGGTTCGTGCCCACGTCAAGCACGCGGAAATGGATTCTTGTACATAGCTGCTTTTTTTGTTTGTTGGAGTGCCGCTCCAGTTCTTGTTGGTACGCATCTTGCGTACTGCAAAGCTGGTGCGCTTTGTTGTGTGACGGTCGTGGGATTGGAACTTTCCTCCCCCCTTTTTTTTGTTCTGTTGTTGGTGTTTTGGTTTACGCAAAGAAAGCCTCGGTGCCATCACCGCAGTTGATTCAATTTTCCCCCCTATCAGACGACACTTTGCAGGCCTCTAACTTCGTTAGATAAAAGTGAAGGGAAAGTTTTGCTCCCAAGAAAAAGGAGGAAAAAAAACACAAGAACCTTTGGGGATGCTGTGGGTGTTGGGAGACAGAGGAACTAGAGGGTGATGAAACTTTCTGTCATCACAACGCTTCGTTCACGCTGAGTTAGCGAACACACAGGAACGCAAATTGTTCGCTTAGCCTTTTGCTTTCTTCCCTTCCATGGGGAGTCTTTCCAGGGAGCAGAAGCGCAAATCTCGGAGCTAAATAAACCTTGTACAGATCATTGGATGTGATCGGAAGGTCTCGGAACAAAAAAAAACCTCGTCCAATTCAATCTGCCAGCTCGGGAGTGGAAAGACAAAGAAAATAAAATGCGGCCTCGGAAGCGCCAACAAGATTAGGATGAAGATTATTTAGCCTACAGCGGGGTATATACATCAAAGTGGGTTTGAAAGATATTTGATCGCATATTTAAATCACGTATTTTTTTCGGTACTATTCAACCATATCCAAAACCCGGGGCCCAGGTTGAAAAAAGGGACTATTTCCTGGGTGTGTAAAAATAGAACCCCCTAGAAAAAGGTAGGTTAATCAATGTCGGAACGAAAGGACGGCCCCGGAACAGGGTTTCATTCAACCGATACACGTGTTACTTCCGTGTAACCGCTTTGGAGAGAATCCCCCGACCACAGGCGGCTAAATCGTGTCAAAATCAAATAATTTCTTTAGATTTACCAGATCGTACCTTCAAAGACCTGCGAGATAACTTCCACGAGCACGTGTGTGTGTGTTGCTTTTATCATTAAGGACATTTTATCTCGTTCATCAGGCAATGGTAGTTGTGTAGAGTTTAAAACCCCCCACATTCACATATGCAGAGGCATCTCATTTAATTAAAATCCTGAATGTGATGTGACTCCCTCCTGTCGGCACTGGATCATTCACAGACACACTGATTGTAGATACGTCTTGTAGCTGGTTTACAGCGAAAACATATTTGCTAATTTCAATTCCCCCTAAATCGCTTCCGAGATTACTCCTCCGGGCGTGGGGAGAGCTAGATTCTCACACTCGAACCATTTGTTATCGTCCACTGTGTAATGCGCCGGACACCTATCATTAATTTATGGCTGCTAGAACCTGGTGCTACTGTCGCTGCGTAGCTCGAAAGGGCGTGTGAAATGAAGTTGGACGCTGGTTGCAAAACAAGGCATCACTCAAGCGTTGGCTGCGCGAACCATGGGCGTACAACATGTCTGCCGACGTGCAGACGAACATTTTGAAGGCGGTGAAAGGCGAACGAACCGAGACCACCGACCGTGTGAGGGACACGCTGCATAACCGAGGAAGTTGTTATTGTCGTCCAAATGCAATTCATCATAAAATGCTTCCCAAAAACCCATTTCCTTCGCCAGGTTTTACGATGTCGCTTGCTTGCACCGGAGTTCCGAAGGTCCGGACCATCACAGCTCCGGCGGTTGCATCGTCATCGGGCTGTCGTGTGAAATGTTTTGACATTTCATCCAACTTCCCAGTTCCCCGGGTACGACCTTCAATTGGTTGTTGGTGGTTTGCCAACCGCTTACCAGTTACCCGGAAGCAGATGGGCGTCTCGGAGGTTAAATCCCCGAGGGCAATTGCCTCGTTTCGAGCTTGAGGGCCTCGTTGCCGCCGTAGTGGAGAGGAACAGGAAACGGTGCAACGGAAGCAAAAACTACTTTTCATTCTTCAAGTGCAATCCATCGATCAAGCTCCGGAGGCTCCAGAATCTTCTGGCAGACTGCCTGCTGAATTCAACCGACAGCGGTGGAACAATTTTGCCCCCGCCACGCAACGCAGGGAAATAATGAAAAAATAGCATATAATCGTGAGCGGGAAAAAGCCCGCCAGACTCCGGGCGATGGCTTGACAGTTGCCCCGACAGTGGCGCAGACAAAGAAAAAATTGTGCTCCGTAAAAATGGTGATGTAGCGTTCGGGGTGCTGCTACTATCGCACCTTCGGAAGACGGGCGATGTTGGGTTTTGTGGACTGGAGGCGGCGAATTGGATATATTATGGTTTGTGTCTGGGTTCGCCGTCGTCGCTCTGTTGCACTTGTTTTCATTTGACGGGTGAGAAAGTAAGTGATGAGAATGCAATTTCTTTTCAAATTTGTTAGTTTTTGGATAGCAGCTACACCTGCAATATTCTTGCAAATGAACTATCGCTGTCTGCACGGTCCGGAACGATGCTATTAGTAGGGGACATTCTTCAAAACCATCGTCTGGTTGTGCTCGTTGAGTTCCGATCTCAATTCGACCAATGCTGTAAGCACTGCACTATTCGCGAAGTTCTCTGAATATCTCATTTCGCCTCACTTTCAAATTGATGACTTACAGCGTACATTTTCGCGTCCAGCAGCATCGAGAAAAAGAAAGAAACGACTCCAACCACAACACCGCTTACAAATGGCTTAATTTGTTTCAGTTAGCAGCTCCAACTGCACGCGGAAGTCGGTCGTGAATTTCATCATGCACAAATTTAGCACCCTCCACCTACCACAACAAACCGCACAAATCTTGACAGCTTTGAACGAAAGCATAGCACCGTGAACGATGAAGACGTTGTCTCCTCTCGGTGGCAGGATTTATCGCTTGGACCACACACACCAGTTCGCTAGTTCCCCGGTGTCAGCAGCGGCATCGTTGCAGCTCTTGCAAGGAAAATTGGTTGCCAATCAGCGATGCGCCTGGGCTGACACACACATAAGCCGGGGTGATTCGCTTTGAAAGCTCAAAATTCACTCACCGTCATCATCTTTTGCCGGTCGTTTGTCTGCCAAGATGCACGAGGAGTCGGTGACTGATGCTCGTAAATCCGGTTGCACAGATCCGTATCGCCATTTCTTCCTCGGCTACAACAATGTGTGTAAGATGGTGCATGTTCTCAACGCTTTCCCTGTGACCACATACAACCCCACCCATCCCATTTTCCGGCCAAGACATTTGATATATTAGATTTCCCTTTCCTCCTCTTTAATTTTAATACGCTTTGCCATTTGGCTACACACGACGACAATGCCATACGCTCATGTTTTGATGATGCATGTGTACCATCTTTACACACATGCACCCAGCTCACGTTGGTTTGTACGTGTGCTTACGGTTCGCTGATGCCTGCTGGAACCCGGCCCCGACGAAGACGTTACTTCCGGTTGAGAACTTAAGTTCGTTAGAACCGACCAGACCAGAAATGGGCAGCTTGGGGGGGTATAGTCGTTACAGCTGCAAAGGAAGTAAGGGCCTTTTCCCCTCCATGCACCGGGAAGACGCGGGTGGACGTTGGACGTCGTCGCATGAAGGGCGTGCTTTCTTGCAACATCATCATACCGTGCAGGCAGCGCCATATTGACTTCACCACAGAACCATATGGTTTCTCTCTGGATCCTCTTGCCATGCCATGCTTCTTCTCGTACCCGATATGAGCTTTAATTGAAATTAAAGCATGGCAGGATGACAGCTAAAGATGTCAAACAAATACTTTGAGCTGCTAGCATGCTTCTCTATTGATTTACAGCCATCGAACGGTTGCAATTGAAGACGGGAGCGTTTTGCAAGATAAGGCGAACGAGGCGTCTTCTTTGTGTTGCCGTCTATCGGGGCTTTATCGAGATATGAAGCAGATGACGAGAAACGTGCCGAGCGTGCAATAATTTGTTGTTCTTTGTGTATGCAGTAATGTGCAGGTGCGATGCACTGCTAGAATATTTGTGGTTAGACGAAGAATTCTAAAAAAACCTCCAACTCAAAACCATCTCACAACATCCTAATGGTGACGATGAGTAAAATACGCCACATAAAGATATATTGTGCTATCGAGCTAGGGACATAAAATTCTTAAAGCTACACCACATCCTGTCAAGGACATTCCGGATTCTTCGGGATTTTACAACCCACATCCATGAGCGCACACCTGCCCTTGCGTCGCCAAAAAAAACCCCAAATCCGATGTAATATTGTGTCATCTTCTGGTCTCGTCACCTAATATTTATTCGATGACATCAACAAAAGTGGCAAAACCCCCCTCAAACACCAACGCAGAAGCGAAGAACGGAGATGTTTGAACGGATGGCATGATCCGTGTGTCATTCTGCGGAAGATAGAGACACATATTCGCACCCTACACTACCGCACGTCACCTACCAGTGCCGATGACGTTGTTTGTTTGCTGGCCACAAAATTTATGGCCGCAACAGACACTCGCCATCATATACGTGTGTGAGTGAAAGATTTAGCCCACGTTCGTCGTTTTTCACCCTCAATTCGATTGGTGAAAATCAATCGTAAACGCTCGTGAAGGATCGAAGAAAAACTCATCGCTCTAACGCGTTGGATAACATGTCAGGCTTCCAGGGTTTGGTGGAAACATTGCTCCAACAAGCGTCGTGATGGGGGATTTTTTTTCAATCATATACACGCTACGGTTCTACGCCCAACGACAGCTCCACACCACCCGGCTCCGAAAGGAGATAATACGAATATTGCCTGGCTCATTTTGTCAGCCGATTCCGGGGACGAGATGTCGTGCTTTAAAGTAGGACACCGACCGTATGGGGATCCGGTTTTTACGCTCCGGTTCATCTCTCTGTTAGGACGGGTTCCTTTTTTCCTTCGCCCTTTCGATACCGCGGCAAGATTCAATCATTTGCTTAGGGGAGGTGTTTGGCACTGGATTTTGTTATAAACTCGTTTAGGTTTGGTATTGATTTTTATTTTCGCCATCACCTTGACAAGCCACCCATGAATCCTTCCATTGCATCGTTTGGGAAGGGAATCAGAGCTTGACAGTGCGTTAGTCGGTGTGTGTGTGTGTCTCTGTTTCCGTGTTTGTGCGTTCGCCTTCCAGGCAGATAATAAAATCAATTCAAATAACGACTACAACCGAAGCAAAATCAAAGTGACAGGAAGGGAACAGATCGAACAAGACATGGAACGGAAGAAGAAACTCCCAAAAACCGTTTCATGTTCCGCAAAGAAACCCGTCACCGAATCGACCGGGGGATCGAGCGATGCACAGGAGCGATGGGTTCGGACGCTTAAGGACAAAAATCCCGGGTACACCCGGCACCGCTCCGCACCTCTCCATCAATATCCTAATTTGATGGAGAAAAGATTTAGGGGTACTCATTTTCCTTTTGAAGTGAAACAAGCAGAAGTTGATTGGGATGGAATGGAGAAAAAAAAGGTACGAAGGACCGGGTCCGGGGATGGACGGACTGAAACTGTCATCCGACCAGAAGGAAACCCCATAGCAACCAGCAACGCAACACAAAAAAGGTGGCCGGAAAAATCGGGAAAGCGAAATCGCACAACAAAGAAAGCGTGCGTACCCGGGGACGGCTGCCACAGTATTGACAATAAATGTTATTTTGTTTTACAATGGGGACAAACCCAGCGAACAGTGGCTTTCCGCACACTGTTACGATAATGGCAACGAGCTGATGCTGTTTTCCATTGGCCTTTTTTTGGTGTTCGTGTGTGTGAGGGTATGAGTTAAATTCCTCCTTTGGTTTTGTTCTTGCCCAGTAGAGTTTGTCTCATTTCCGGAGACTTTTTCTGCGCTCCATTCGCAGGATATCCTGTCGATCAATTCAAATCGGGAAAGAAAATCAAAAACTTTGAAGAATTTCGGCAAAACCTCTTTAATGAAACCCGGAAACCAGTGTCCTCATCAATACGAATTTTGGCTGATTGTTCGAAAAGCAATATAATTTCGATATAAATATTCATATTTGACATCCACAGACAGAAACATGCCATCTGTGCACACCCCCACGGGACGTTTTTTTTGGGGATGGTAGCAAACTGAACAAACAAACTGAAATTAAAATGAAATTAAAAAACTTTCCAAGATGAATGTACGGTTTGTTACTTTTATCTAAGCTGCCCGTGCCCGAATCGATGAAACCGAATGCTCAAAAACCAAATACCACACAAATCCAAACCCATTTCCACATCGCTCTCATGCTCTGGGATACACACACAGAGAGCTAGTGCACGAATGTGAAAAGGAAGGTTCATAAAACTTTCACGACCCTCATCAGTATAAATTGATAGCAAATTATTTATTTTCATAAATTATTCATCCTAAAAACTCCCACACGTCTTGTGCTCGTGCTATGGGTTTTCTCACATTATCGACGCCTTTGCGCGCGTTGACGGCAAAAGGTGAGCTTACCTGGGGGGGGTGTTTCGCTTTGTCATATGCCAGAGTGGTACCACGTTGGCGTAGTTGCCGGAATCGCAACATTCTCGTCCACCCTTTTTTTTGTAAACCTCTCTAGCTCTTGGGTGGCTAAATTTTCGGGCTGGTGAGGTTTACTTAGGGAAAAAACCCCTCGCTCTAACGCCAACAAAAACGAGATCTGGTAAAATCCTCCCTGAACAGAAAAAAAATACATGGAGGCCATAGAATTCAGGTCCCTTTCGAACTAGTTTCTAGGGGTGGTGTTTGTTTGCTGAGCAAAGGTAGCAGCAGATCGGAATATGTATCCAATCTTATTTCGCTCAGTGCGACCGACAACAGCAAGATGCTGGCAACGTCCAAGTGCCGTTACACAGTTTGTCGAGCCATTTTGCACACCAGGTGACGTTTCCGAGCCTGTTTTTTCCTTCCTCCCGGTACGGTGGTACACATAAAATATATAAATAAACAGTAGCATACGGAAAAGGATTTCACACCAGCAAATTTGTCATAAGCCACCGTACCGCGGTTCCCAGATATTTTGGCTTCCAAATCCAAATGTCCATGTGTACTCAAGGCGCTGGGAAAATTCAATGTTTTTGCACCACTTACAGCAAGAACATTAGCAGTTGACAGCTTAGACATGTAAATTGAAACTCAGGGATAAAAAGGCAGCGGCTCAGGTGTGAACCAGTGTTGGGTGCAAAAGAAGCAAGCACGCACGATTCTTCTGAAGCCTCCTCCAGCATATGCTCCAAAGAGTCTTCAACCCTCTTTAAGGAAAAATCAGTTCCACGGAATGTGTTTTTGCCGAGATCTCTCTCGTGGTTCGGTTTCCTCTGGCGGTAATAATGTTTGTGATTATCTGTAATTGTAGTCCTCCTTTCCTGTGTGCCTCCTCCCAGCCAGGACGGGGGAAACTTTAATGTAATGTAATCACGTGTCGGAACATATGTTTGGTAAAATTATGTCGACACCCATCGAGGACACCGGGGTCGTGCACACGAACAACGACAGCCAGGTTCAACAAACTTAACCTCCAAGACACATACACACACACACATGAAATGTCCAACACGGGGGCCGTACGTTTCTTATGTTCATTGCATCCGAGACACCGGAGACACATGTGGAGACACATAAGGTAGATGCGAGGGTAGAAAAATACACTCACTTGCACACACAGGAAAACACACACGCACGCAGGAAAATCGATTAATGGATTAGCGTGGTGGTGGAATCGATTTTTCTCCTGCTGCGAACCTAACCTAAAATCCACCCTCCATACAATGCAACATATGCAACTTTAAGAAGCCCCATTCGTAGTAGCTTAATCCATCGTGACACGGTTGTACGAAAGCAGGGGTTTGGGGGTGGCTTATTGTTCTTCCGGTGCTCTTTTTCCTCTTGTCGGCGTTGCCTTCGCTTAAATGTTACACCAAATGAGACACATAAAATTGTATGCTGCTGTGTTGGTGAGGTCTCCTCACGAGTGTACTGCTTTATAATCCAACGTCACGCTTCACCACCAACGTGGAAAACGCTCAAACAGGAAGGATGTGTGCTGCCGTTTCAGACAAGGTTTCAGCTCGTACCATCCTCCAGCCATAACGAAACGAAAAAACAACCACCACCAAATCACGTTTTATTCTTTCCACTTGGCGCTTGTTATTATTTTTTTTGGGTTTGTTTGTTTGTTTGTTGCTCTACCACTTTCTTTATTCACCTTCCGTTTAACGAAAAACGCAATGTATTCCCTGGCGGCGCACTCACACGCTGCGTTTCGTTACGTTAAATGAAGATGAATGATGTAATCAAACGCGTACGAGAATACACCCTGAAGGCGCACCGAAACACGCAACTCGGGACGCACTCGGGGCGCCATGGGCAAAAAACTGCACAAGGATAAATAAAGGAACCAAAGCGTGCGCGAATGGGAATGCGTGCCCGTTTTTTTTCGCGCCCCAACTTTGTACAGAATGTAAATCAGCATTCGGTAAAGGAAAAAAAGGCCCAAACAACAACCTGAATACCTGACGAATGGTTTCGATTCGAAAAACAATCCATCCCACAGCTCACCCTCTCTTGGGGGCGGGGGTGAAGAAACGCGAACACGCGGAGTGTCTTCAATTGATTGTGATGAATGTGTGTACAAATTAAATAACATAAAAAGTACATAAAAATAATCATCAATTCAACGCATTCCATCGCAATGCGCACGGGTACGTGCCGCTCCTGCCTTTGGAAGGAGGGTAGACACACACATTACGCCTCTTTACAAAAGTGGTTGTGTTGTGAAATTATGTTGAGCGTTAAAAAAACAACACACAACTGACAACAAGCACCCTTCGCCCCCATCCTACGTGAGGAGGGGGCCGCAACTTGTTTGCATTACTGGTGCAGTAGAGGGTGTACCCGTTCCCCCGGGTTGGCAGCAAATGGCAAGTGTAGCTGATATAAATTTTATGAATTACAAATCAGATATCCCAGTATCAGGCCGTTCCTCTGCCGTTCGAGTATGCATGGTACATGCTGCTGCTTTGCCGGATGGTAATTGAGCAATCTGTCTAATGGACGGTGGTTTTAGGTTTGTTTGAAAAGGATACACACATGCTCGGTCGCCGGGGGTTGATTTTGCTGCACGGGGAAATAATTTACATCGTTGAGCGTTGAGCGTTTGAATGGATTGATTGTGGTCAATGTGATCGGGTATAATCGTACGCGAGAGTTTTAAGTATCGCTTCCATCATAATTCCAGCTCATTTCACTGTCTGCACCATTTGGGGTAGTGATTACTTTATTGAACAACATCAATCGTTACAAATTATTTCCATGAAGAAACAAAGCCCCTTTAATGCTAGCATTATTAGAACGGAGGAGACGCTGGATTGTTTAATTCATATCTATCGTTTGTTTTTTTTTATTTTCCCAAAAGTTTTAAAAAATTCAAAAGAAGCCTAAAAACTGGCAACTCATACTGGAGATTGAATAATAATAGGCTTATGATTCACCAGTTGGCGTAATGTTTAAAAAAAACTAGATTGAGAATTGATATATTTCATCTCGAATTCTTCAGAATTCTATCGCAAGGAATATTAAAAAAACGAAATGGTTTATTAGTTACTTAATACTTCTTTCATGGTAAATTGTGAATTTGCCTTGTTCGACGTCCAATTACGTATATTATGGGGATTGAAAACAGCCATATCAAAGCATTGGTAGGACAATTTTTACAACAACAGTAAATTCTTGTTTTAAAAAGCTTCTCCAATCAAAATGACTGGCACTGGTCGTTAGAAAATTCAAAGACACTCTTCCCCAAACATACAACGTCATTTACGGCTAATGCACGACTATCGTCCTCTATTACGTCAACGATTGGGCCCTTTGTCCTCGGGAACAAACCCGTAACGAAAGTAGCACAGGTAATAACAGCCATAAATGTTAATGTATGCCCGGAATGCTAGAAGCATCCCATAAAGCAAAAAAGAAAATCGCAAAACCATTTCGTCATTCCATCCGTTGCCAACATTGGCTTGCATCCGAAATCGATACATTTCAAGGAACGAAAAAAAACCTGGACCTTGCCACCCACAGTTTGCATTTTTGGCTCCACATGCTATCTACTTTTATGATTGTTTCCCAAAACTTAGTCCCCGGTGCTAGTTGATATTCACTGCGGCACGAGCGCAATATCGTTTAGCTGTTTGCCTAAACGGTCACCTCCGAAACACTAGCGCCGGATGGTTGGGTTTTTCGTTGGTGTCCTTCCCATTTATTTGATCGCTTGACGCCTGTTTGCTTTTTTGACCAACCGTTCGCCATTCATTAAGAGCAGGGAGCGTGATGGTGGGTGAAAACGAAAAAAATACCCTAGCCATCCCTTAGTACAACGTACCAAGAAGGCACACTTTTATCCTCCCCCCTGAATGTCACCATTTCGCTTGCCAGCGTTCCCGGGTATGCCACACAAAAGGGTCATCCCCGGGTCCATCTTGCTGGATACGCATACGGCCTTGGAAAAGCCTATTGTTTAACGTAACCTTTATGCTCCATAAAGAAAAACGCCACGTCGCACCATACACACAAACACTCACACACAGAGGAAAAATGCCTGCCCTTTTTCCCGCCGTCGTCCAAACGTAATAGGCATAAAGAAAGACATTCATTCGCTTGTCCCAGGGTTTTTGGTGGGCGGGTAGGTGGGTGTTGTATGTTTTTTTTTATTCCACACCCCGTATCACACCGTACCGTTTGCTAATACAATGTGGTACGGTAATTTGCATAACATCAGATAGAGCTCGCTGGCCGGGCAGGCAGGCAGGCAGCGAGGCATTTCTGTCGATAAAGGTGGGAACGAAGCGTGGTGGGCAAACCGTGACGAAACGAACGGATCCTCACACTGGCCATAAGAGCGTTAGAAAATACGCAGGAAGGACGAAGAGGACCAGTAGAACAAACACGACTGGACTAAAAAAAAAACAACAAAAAACCAAGTGGAAAAAATTAGTGATATAACCGAGTTCCGTTGTAAATGAGATAATTTGAATTAATGGTGTATCTTGGCCCCATTTTCAGCGTCATCGTCGCCATTGTCCGTTGTCGTTCGTTCGAAGGGGCAATCGTTTCGGTTACCTCTCGCCAAACGGTCGTTATCTCGCATGGAGGTTTTTTTTCTTCTCCCCGCCGATGCCTTCTCAACTCCCCTTGCAGGTTCCGTACAAAGGTAAGGTTCCTGGTCTTCAGAAAGAGGAGAATGAATGTGTGCCTGAAGCGAGAAAATTGCAAAAACAAAGTCCACAGCAACAAACACAAAAAGAGAAAAACAAAGCACACCAAGGATTCCTCCGGTGTCCACCAAGCAATGTCCAGATAGTAATGACTTGAGGCTCTCCCCTCCAGAAAGCACCAGAATAATAATACACCGAAGAATACGGGAAATGGGCATGACCACCGGCCCACACACACACCAGAAAAAAAGGGACAAATGGGTGTTGGGGTTGAAAACTTTTCTAAATTAGGTACTCTGGATTGGAAGTGAGTGTTTTTCTGTTTCTTTGTCTGTATCTTCCGTTCTGTCCACTTTTGTCGTCCAGGCCATCCACAGCTTGGTCCGCAGCCTTGGTGTCTTTTGGGCAGGTTAGTATTTTTTCCTTCCCATGTGCATCCATTTGGGGGGGGCTTACGAGTGGGTGCTATTTTTATGGACCAATTTGCTTTTCGGTGCGATAATTGAGCAAACACTTGGTGACAACACCAGTCCCGTGTGCTCGTGGGGTTTTGGGAATGGAGGATTTGATTTAACGGCTTCACTTTGCCAGAATGGAGAATAGCTTCTCGCACCAAGATAATGTTTACAGCGTGTATTTTTGTTCCACGATTCTTTCCGCGAGTGTTAGCAACGAAATAAACATCACCTTTTATAAGGCACAAAACCCCCATGAGATATCAGAAGCTTTTGGTACTCGATTTACTCACCACCACTCACAAATGGATAAAGGAAAAAAAAACAGAAACCGCAACATTAATTGCACACGTTTATTCAGGGCCTTGCACATTTTTTTCTTTCGTTGCATTTGTGCATTCGCGTGCACCAGGTCCTTAAGCATGCACCAGTGCAACCATTCAATCCATCAAAAAGCGCACGTCGAATAAAAATACCACCACCTGCAAATGTGTGCGTTTGCCTGTGGGTTTGCCCATGTGCATCGAGTACTGCACATGCACGGCATGGCAATGGCCCAGTCCTCGCTCTCTGAGTTCTCTTTGGCAAAGCGCTCTTTTGCCGTACGTGGTTAGGCTGTGTGGTATGGTGCGGTTTGCCATACCACTGTGAAATGACTGACATTCCCAATGAAATATTCAGAACTTGCCGATGAATTGAAACCCCAACGAACGAACCGATACGGCAGTACGGGCAAACCTGCCGCCCTAATGGGAGCAATCAGTCGACTAATGTGTTGAAATTTTACCGTTCATTTCCCTTTCCCCCGGGAGGGCTAAAGGGATGTGAAATATGGATTCCCACCGTATCGTTGCATTTTGTTTTCTGCTTCCTTTTTGTAATTCGCTTACCATCGATGCGCTGATGCATTTTTTATTCGACTAAACTGACCACACAAGCTGTTGCATTGCTTTTATTTACTCTCGCCATTTGCAGAGTCCCGGATGCGGGAGTGATTATGGAACGCGTTATCGATGGAACGCGCTAAATTACGACGGATTACCCGAGGGTATCCTATTCCAACGTCGGTCTGCCTTACGGGATGAACTAAATTTCATTATTCTTCATTTTGTGCGTGATTGTCGGCGCCATACATTCTAGATCCCATCACTCCCCAGCGTGTTGTCTCACGTTGTGTGTAATTACTGTTTTGATGCGCTCTTTAAAGTGTAAGAATTTAATTTACTCGCACAAAAACCCCATTTGGTACGTCTGAATGGAGGCGTTTATTTACCTTTAGACGTGGAGGGATTTTTTTGGTTTTGTTTCGTCTTCTCCTCAACATCTCAGAACTGTGAGACACCAAGCTCAGCAGCGTCTTAATGCGGTCTCGTACACTGCCGCACATTCAGCTGGTGTCAGCTGGTGCTGGCAGAGAAACACCTGCTAATGACAATGTAATTTTCTTAATGGAAAATTGCTTCGCCAAGTTTGCGCCAACCACGCCAACCGAACCTTTCGGCCCGGATGCGGCCGGATGTTGGCAGGACGGTAAAGGTGCCTGGATCCGAAATCTTGCAACAAAACTTTCCCCGTTCGACAGGGGTGATTCGGTGGGCAGCACGGACCGATAGACCTGTCACTCATCCACTAAATCCTCCATAATCACACACCACAAAACCCATCACCACCGAGCGCCGAGCTCGAAGAAAAGCGGAATTTTCTCTCTCCACCCACCCCCAGAGAACCTCACATGCGGTACCGGTGGGAGGTTTTCCGAGGATGAAGGTTTCGATTTTAATTTGATCAAATTATCAAACCTTCTTGCTGACAGCCCTTTCGGTTCCCGCCGTACCACGGGGAACGTTTTACGGACGTGTGTACACGTCGGATGAGCTTGTCGGAACGCAGAAGATGACGGCGGAATCTATCGGGCTAGTTTTTTTTGCACACCCCGGAAGAGGACCCCGAGTGTGATGCGGATCCGGTTTGTCGGAGGTTGGGTCGGATTGTAAAACATGGAAAAGGATTAGGGCAATTACTGAAACACAGCACACATGTCGCCCTGCCAGTAACAGGTGAAAAGGACGAACTGACGAAGATTGAAGCTCACCAAACAGGCACCACCGGAGCTTCGGTTGGAGGTGGATGGTTTGTCTTCTTATCATAAATCTTGCTGCGTGTTGGGTGTTGCTGGCGATGAGGATTAACATGAAAAGGGATAGGAAAGTGGCAAATAATTCCTACCAGGCGTAATATGTTAAACGCAACATCCTGAACCATCCCAAACTAGTCGGGAGAACATCAAACTTCCCAACAAGTCATAAGGCCGTCCAATATCTTAACAGGCGTTTGTTTCACTGTCTTTAATGCTCCATTTTTTTGGCGCAGCTTAACAGCTCCTCCTGCTCGACTGTTTCATTTATTTGATTAGTTTGCATCATTTCCACAAGGTCCCGCACCATCACCGGAGAATTTTCGTTTGGACGACTGATGTTTGGTTTTGTAATTTTTTAATCGTAAACACACATTTGTCGCCATGCAACCATTTATCAAATGGAAATTGCTTTCCCTTTTGGGCACACCGAGCGAAGCTTCGGGGGAATGTTGCGTGGGGCGCATAAACCCACACCGTTCCGCCAAAGTGTATCAGAGCAATTTGCTATTAAGTCTTTTACAGGCCACCGTAGGGTGGCCCTTTTCCGTCTTCCTTGTACGAGGATGCCGTCACAGTGCAGTGTGACGGACGGACGGCGGTAATGTTTATGGAGATTTATTAGCATTCTCATAACTCGCCCTCTGGCCTGGTGTGGAAAATGCCCCCTGCCCCGGTCCGGCTCTTGCTGCAGTACCAGATGCCAAAAGGCGGGCTCTGGTGGTTCGTTTTCTTCACTACCGCCTAATGAAATCTTCGTCCCTTCTGGCCCTCATGTGTAAAGGTTTCTTCCGGGGAGCAAGGGAGCTTAAATTTGGGCATTTGTTGCTGTGAGGTTCACTGACCGTGTGGCCTGCGGTAGCTGAAACGATGCGAGAGACTGCGATGAAAAAGATCATTTGCTGTTTGTGCTCGGTGTACATAAATTTTAATAACGCAACACATAAAGCTGATGGAGCAAGTTTTGTCATTCTGCCTGTCCCCATTTACGGTACGTACCGTTGTATCGGTGTGTGTGTGTCTTTGCACTTCATCGCTCAGTTGTACGTCCCGACCACATCCGGCAGTAGCGTCACCAACGTCTGCATCTTCCCGGATACGGAGCGATTGTGCCAGAAATTGTCTCAAAGCCCTATTACAACACATCACAAACAAGGAACTGTACCTAGCGTCCGGTTCCGTTTCTGCCAGCATCTTCCTCACGTGTACATCGCACAAACGGCAAACCAAGAACCTTCATAAAGCTTGCTCCAGTGTACTCGCCATAGTGGAAGGTACTGTTGCTATGGTTATTATTATTAAATATCAAAAGACATATTTTGTTTGCTTTGCAGCACCGAAGCAACCAAAAACAACGCCCTCGACCGGAGGAAACCGTACGACCGAGCATTACCACCTACTTTCGGTTCGGTTTCGGAGCACCGACAACGATGTAGATTGCGGACAAGCGGGAAAACATTTTATCTTTCATTTTGTGAAAAGCGGAACATTAGGTAATTTATATTGCTGGAAATTATTTCATTAGCATGATATTAAAGTGTGTTCTGCTTGCTCTGCTTGCGCTCAGACCAGCTCTCATTCTGTCTCTCTCTCCCTTTTGCCAATGGTTTTGCCGGACAGCCGTAATGGACCTGTTAAGGATGGCTTTAAACGGCATTTACAATTTCCACCCAAACGAACGTGGTTCATCGTTCATTATACGGGAAACATTTTGGCACTTCAAAAGAGTCGTTTTAGATAACAGTTTACAGGCGTGCTGACCCTCCAACACTAGCATGCGGTTAGGGCATTCGCTTTTGATTGGAACCGAATTTTTAACAGAAAATATATATATTCATACATCCATTATCAAATGCCCAATCTGGCCACTTTTAAATCAAACCAATCGTCGTGAATCAACGTGAATTGTGTGCCAAACAAAGCAAATCGACGCGTTCGCGCGTTCGCGATGCTATCTTGAATGATTGCCGCCTCCCCATTCGGGTGATGTTGGCCGCGGCAAAAGCAAGATAAATGGCACCGTTTTTCGCGATTGAATTTTGGCGTGAATTTATGATTATTTTAGCTCGTTCCAAATGGGTTCTCAGCTGGCATTCGGCAAAACACAAGCAAAGAAAATGGCTGAATGCCACCCCCGATCCTTCTATGGCGAAAAAAAAAAATGGAAAACATAAAACAAAAGCGCCCAAACAGTTTGTGCATCGGGCGTCAGATGAACGATGGTGATTTTTCAATGCAATGGAAATTTACTCGCCTTTTGCTAGTAGATTTATTTTTCGTGCTTTATTATGCTTTTGCACCGAAATTGTACCAAACTGTTAACTCGATGTTTGTGTTGAAGTTGATAAAATGCGTTGCTCACAACGATTATTGCATTAATTAAACTGATTCGTTTTACGTACTGACCGTAAGGTAAAGTGACTCACAAGTAGGTAGTGTTTCGTTTGTTTCCAAGACAAGAAAGAAGGGTTGGGAGGAAAGAGAGTGTTTAAACGAAACTCAACAGGAAAACCAATCGATAAAAGGTAATGAAAAAGACAGCGAATAGTGGTTTTTTTTTAAGGAAAGATCCACGTAAACGAAGCGAAACGAGAAATTCGTAACTTACCACCGCGGTTCTCGCTATCCGCTGGCTTGACTTGAATAGCACGGTTCATCTGCAAAGGAAAAAGAGAGGAAAAGAGAAACGAATGTTAAATCTGATTTTCATTAGACCTTTCCACATTATGCTTTACGACCCTGCCACGCTAGGCAAGCGACGGTAAGGTGGGTGGCATGTTATCGAATGAACGCAATAAAATTGTAAAGGCATAATTTAGGCGCGCCTGCCTGCCTGCTCGCTGTATCCCCGGCAACATTCCGATGTGCGAACAAGACATTTCCACCCACTTCGGGTGGAAGAAAAGCTCGCGAAGCTACGAGTGATTTGCAATGGTAAAATTGTTCGCTTTCATCGAAAGCCAGCCGAGCACGCGGGCTGGGCGCGGTTGTGAGGGAAATTTTAATGTATTCTGGTTTTTAATTTATATTCAATTCCAGCATCCTCGAGCAACCGAAAACGCTTCGCCTACAACCCCACGGAATGTTGCCCGTATAAGCGTCCCGCCAACATCATCGCACGCTTTGTATGTAAACCTCTCCGGTCCTCTAAAACAACCATCCTTCTTTGCGGGGCGGGAAAGCAAAAGCCACTCCGGGTGCTGTAAAACGTTGGCCACGTGTTGGAGGCGTTCGAAATTGGGGAATTAAATTTTCCTCTTACCGCAACATAGGCACACGGGTGCTGAAAGTCATGGCACCGGCACCACCACCACCGTACCGGGCTCAGTTCCATATCGATGCCGTTCGACATTAATGCGCGAACAACTCGGCGCCCTCTTGGGTGGTTGTTTAACGGAAATGATAAAAGGTTTCTTCCGCTTTTTTCGCACGGCTGGTTGTTAAAATGTTTAATTTCACTGCACAAAACCCGTGCCAGCAAATTGAGGAAACACGCAAAACTGCACTACCGTTTGACGTTTGACAGTTAGGTTGTTTTGGTTGACGTAGTGTTTGTTTACGTTTTTCAAAAATGACAGTTTGTGGGAATACTTAACCATTGTTGTAGGTTTTACACTGGGGTGTAGTATTTT
>KI422749.1:25288-49157 GCA_000473375.1 Anopheles culicifacies
CGCTTTGTATGTAAACCTCTCCGGTCCTCTAAAACAACCATCCTTCATTGCGGGGCGGGAAAGCAAAAGCCACTCCGGGTGCTGTAAAACGTTGGCCACGTGTTGGAGGCGTTCGAAATTGAGGAATTAAATTTTCCTCTTACCGCAACATAGGCACACGGGTGCTGAAAGTCATGGCACCGGCACCACCACCGTACCGGGCTCAGTTCCATATCGATGCCGTTCGACATTAATGCGCGAACAACTCGGCGCCCTCCTGGGTGGTTGTTTAACGGAAATGATAAAAGGTTTCTTTCGCTTTTTTCGCACGGCTGGTTGTTAAAATGTTTAATTTCACTGCACAAAACCCGTGCCAGCAAATTGAGAAAACACGCAAAACTGCACTACCGTTTGACGTTTGACAGTTAGGTTGTTTTGGTTGACGTAGTGTTTGTTTACGTTTTTCAAAAATGACAGTTTGTGGGAATACTTAACCATTGTTGTAGGTTTTACACTGGGGTGTAGTATTTTTAGAGCACGTTATTGGGAATATTAATAAAGCCTTTTCAAGTCATTTATTCTTGCTTGATTCTAAATCACTGCACAGGAAATAATTTCCTTTACAATAAAACAGAATATTTAATATATAAAACTATTATTTCTGCAAGTTGATTTCGACAAATAGGTACAACGCAAAAATGGTACAAGAATATAATTCAAGACATTTGTGAGTCATTCATCTTCAAGAGCTACATTTGGTCGATATTAAACACTTCCGTGGAATGCGCTTCAATAAATTCCAAACCCCAAAAGTTGCGGTTCTTTCGTTCCATCACACAAAATAGCATTTTAATTTCACCGCCAACAATTGGCTTCGCAGCTCGTGCAAAGTGGATAACTGTACCAATTCGAAGTGGTTAAAGCATTCGTGCGCCACCCATCGCGGGCTTAGCAGCAACCCCGCTCGCAATGTACGAATCTGTTCGCAAGGCACGGGACGTGCCAGCGTTTAATGACGGCACAGAACGACGATGAATGGCCAAATTTATGTTCTTATCTTATCGCACCGTCCGTGGAGTAATTGAATCTTTTGCATAATTTAATGTTGTTTAGCGAACATAATGATGCTGCAGCGTGCGATTGGCAACGTTTAACGGTGGCAGTGTGACTTTCTTCGGCCAAAACCCGGCTTCGGCTGTCGTTTGCTGGATCGGCACGAAACGGTGTCAACGTTTTGCGGTTAATTAAGCTCCTGCGGAGTAATAGCACAAAATATTACCTTGGTCAGCTTAATGTGGCTTTAAACCCGACGTTAAATTAGTAATGCTTACGAAAAACACCTTACGCAGGTAAATTTCTTTACAGTGCGCTCGTTAAAAACCAAATGGAGGAAAGCCTTTGCTACGAATGTAGCGAAAGGTAATTATTTTCCTAAATAGTCACATCTAATTATTTTCTCTTCCATCATTCACAATTATCATTGGTGGAGTTAATTTTTGCACCGTGTATCGTCTTTTTTTCCCCTCGGCACGGGGTTGTAATCTAAATCTTAACTAGCTTTGCGGAACATTTCTTTTGAGCGCTGAGCTCTCAGCCAATTTTTTCTTCCAACTTCAGGGGTTTGTCCCAACGGATGAATCCTTTTCCTCGCTTCCAGCTATCTCTCCGAGCTGGACAGACTTCTTGCGAACACTTTTCTTACAGTTTGTTCGTTCCACTGGTCTGCGCCTGTAGAAGCTCCCCTCCACACAGTTTTGCACAAGATGATGGAGAATATTTACTTAATTTTTTAATGCATTTCTCTACTCCTTGGTTGCTTGAGTGGTTTCGCCATCTTTTTTTTTTTTTTTGCTTCGTATATTCTACCCGTTCTGCTTTTCCACAATTTCCACGGCATCTTTCGTTTAACTTTCTCATTCCCCGTAGGCCACACCATTCAACGTCTGAAGGCGACCATCGCGTAGCCAACAGTTCCAGTCAACACCAGTCCCTTGGGAGCTGCGTACCGATGGCAGTGTACGCACCCTCTCAACACCGTATTCGGTATGGTCGGAAAATTGATGGTGGAAAAGTTTTACTCCCCCCTTTCATCTCACCAGCTACCGTAGTCTAACTAGCCTGACGTCTGATTATGAACGAACGCAAAACGGAGACCCGGTGGTAATGGACGAGAAAAGTAATGCAAAGAAAAGTTTTCCAACGGTTTTCCTCCCGAGAGCAGATTGGTTTTACTGGGGAAAAACTACCACGAAGCATCAAGCACCAAAACACCCGCCTAAAGCCTAAAGTCGATGTCAAGTGGCGAGGATTCGGTCTTGGACTAATTAATTAATTACTAACATCGATTCAAATCGCGCAAAACGCGCTACTCGCGGTGCGGTTGGAACAGACACGGGAAGGAGTACGTCTGGTAGGAGTGCGAAGGGCAGTGCGGTTTCCCGCCAGTGTTGGCCACGGAAAGCAATAAATAAATTTTCAAAGTGAATGATATATTAGGAACGGAACTATGTTACTAGTTTCAGCGTTTGATGAGTGTCTTCGGGTTGAGGAGTTGGTGCCCAGTTGGATGCGCGCAGTCAGCATACGGCTCGATTATGGATCGATCTATCTACACCGACCATACAACACTCTCGATTTTCAATCATCTTTCGCCATCGATGGGGTTGTTATTCCACGGAACTCAACGGTAGGAAAAACTGGCCACACGCACACAAACACCACGCTAGAATTCGAGTATGATTTACCAATACGGCCTTGGACGTAACGCAACGAACCGTTTATCCTATAGAGCCAGAACACCCCCCAATGGTGGATGGTGCTGGCATGGTGGCCCTAATGGTAGTCAGCGGTCGCGAATGACAATGAAACGACCGAACCCCACGGACTGCGGTGGACGCAACACAAATACACATCCATTAACGTAATTAGCTACCATTTATATTATGTTTCAGATTATAACAAAGTGTTTGGAAGAGATAAGGACCTAAACCTGGACCAGGCTCGTGGGTCACTAGTGGGCGGTATGGGCAGGAAGTTTATAGCATTGTTCAGCACCGTTGCAGAATGGGTCAGCCCGGAATATTGGAGAAGCTGAGGAGTATCGGCGGAACGTGGCCGAAACCGATTGCTGCTTCTTCATCCGGTACGACCACCCAAATGAATAGGGCGAAACATATGTCTTGCGTCGGAAATGCGTTCACCATGGACGATGAAAGCAAAACGGACCACATTCCCACCATTCGACTCCCATTTTTCCCCCGCCCGTAAATCAACTCTTGAGCAACCATCATTTAGGCACGGAGTAGCGTATGGGAGGAGGAGTGTTCGGAGTATATTGCCTAATGGTTTTCGAGAACGGTGGGTTTTGGTGGAGCAAGCGTGCAGTATCAAACTTCGGCCGTGCACCTGCACAACGGGGACACTCGTTTTTGGAAGGCAGGTCCACCTTTTAGGTGTAATAAAATATAAATCAATCGCTCGGACTTCATGGATCATACGGCTCGGTAGGTTCGAACACCGGAAAGACATCGGTTATCGAACTATCATATCGAACTGGAGCAGGAGAAGAAGGAGAGTGTGAGTGGAAAACGCGCATTAACTTTGGGGATGTTCATGTCCCTTGTCGCTCGCTAAGCTACATGTTGTTTATTGATTCCTTTTTTTGGGGGGTTTCGTACGATTACCTCACAAAATGGGACTTGCTATCAAAGGCGATTAGTGACAGGTAGATTACGATATTCGTACAAAATGGTGAAGGTAAATTTAGTTCTATAGTGGTACTGAATAATTCCTGCTTTGTGGAATCCTATTTTAGAGTTAAATGATTCTTTTGAAAAGAGTATTTTTTATGAATCTTCCTTAAAGAGTCATACGAGCCATGATTCCACAAGGATTAAAAAATCACAATTTGAGAGTCTTGTGAATCTTCAGATATTCATGACAATCCAAATATTCTTGATTCTTCAAAGATTCAAACACGAATTAAAAGATTCTTGTTTCCTCAAAGATTAATAAAATCTGCAGTGGATCGTAAATCGTAAAATTGATCTATATGTGCATGATTTATAATTTAAGCGTCGGAAATGGCGTTTTTGGTGAATTTTAAGTATTTATTCTAAATTAGAGAGAATTCAAAAATCTTCTAATTAAAGATTCAGACTCATTCATTCGGTTCATTCAGAATCATATATTAGTATCATATTCATCAAACACTGTCCTTCTATATATCCTTCAAATAGTCTTGAGAATCATGTTTATATTTCCTCAATTTACTTTTTCTATTGTTCCTTTTTATTTCATCCCTTTTTAACTGAACTTTGTCTAGCCTTACTCATTCACCAAAAACCCAAGAAACAAGATTATCGCTGTGACAAACGTGTTTCGGATGGAATCAAAATGTACGATGAGCAAATTAACAAGAAACCCAAACGACACGACAAATCGCTAGTCTTGTTAAACAAGTAAACTATTTCCGATGCATTCCGTGCATGCACTAGACCACATTCCACAACCTGTGCACATCGCTGTACGGAAAAATCCCTAACATAAGCAACAAAATACGCCGGAGCGCTTCAGTTCGTTCCGGTTCGAGCAAAAGTTTCCGCCCCATTGTTGCCGGACTATTCCGGTGTGGTCCTGTCGTACGGTGCAATTAAAATGGATTGGATAGCGATAAAAATCCGTCACCTTGGGAAGTATGATGCTCATCGTTCTAGCGTTCCGGGTTGCCTGAAGTCCGAAACTCCAGCAGTGCGACAGAAGTACCCGGAGCCAAATGACATTGTTTTCCTGACTGTAGAATTTCGAAATCTTTTCTTTTTTCCAGTTCCAGAGAGGTTTGTGGGGAAAAAAACGCCAAAGAAAAGCAGACGATGAATCTTGAACGAAAAGATTACTGGACGTTCTGCTTCACGCCTTGCTTCAACTTGCAACTCGCTCAAGTTTGCTCGAGTTCTTACTAAAAACCCGAGGATTTGTTTTCGATCGGACGGTGACGGTGGTGTGCTGGCACCGCACGGCTAACTTTTCCCCATTCAGCAACAGTGTTGTCATTAAGGATTTAAGTTGTTGATCTTAACCGGCACCGGCAACTGTGGCGCCCCGTGTCTGGAAATGGAGCGCAGTTGTGCGACATTGCCTCCGTTTTGGGCCAAGTCATTGTTGGGCCAATTTAAAATAGTTTTGTGGTGGAATGCACAGCGGGAACCATTTTCATGGTGGCATGCCGCGAGGGTGAGTTCCGGGCATAGATAAGCGGTGGGGCGAGAAGTTAAGTCCGTCGGAAGCGATACGATACGTAACGTAGGACAAAGTTGGGGTATTTCGTTAGCCCTTGCAAATCCCTCATTAGTGCGGTCGCCACGTTAGCATGCGATCGCTATTAAAGGACATGGAACAAATGGCAACAGAAACAAGAGTTTCGGTTCTGATGGTGTACCGTGCAGTAGTAAACAACATCAACTTCAATTTGAGGCTTAAAATGTTTTAAAAAGGAGATTACAAATAGAGCTTTCTTATTTGTAAAATTCCTCAAAAGTTCCCAAATTAAACAGGCGGTAAGATATTAATTTTTTTAAGCATGAACTTAAACTTGAAGCACTTCAAATTTAATTAAAGCTTATTATAGATTATTTTTTTACGTCTTCGGACTCTTAGTGCCCGATTGCTAACAAATAGACATTTAGCAAAACATCTCCCGGATAAGCATAATGCGCCATTGTGGCCACCATTGGTTTCGCTGCCAGGTTTTTCACATCATCATCCCCCCTCCCTCCCAATGCACAACCATTTTCGCAACCGATACGCTCGAGTAGCGATGCCCTCGGAAGCGAACATAACCGCAGGAATCGGTGCTCTGGTTTCATGTGGTCTGATCTCTAGGCTTGGCGTCTTCGCTTGATGAGGCACATTAGCGGTAGAACTGGAACGACTGTTTATGTCGCTCCGGTTTTGTAACATCGATCCCCGCATCTGATCTTGCACTCGTTGCCACATTTTAATCCTCTGCACGCAGTCCGGCACACCGTACCGGAAGAGACAATGTAAATGTGTGTAAATGAACGCTCCCGTGTAAACGTTCGAGTGCAGGGACAAGTGCAGCACGTGAATAGAAATGCCACTCGGAGCGTACCGTACAAGGGCAAGCATGCGGATGCTGTACCGTGCTACGTCAACGATGTACATTGCATGCCCTCCGCCCAACCATGCGGCATGTGTGAGTGTGGGTAGACACAGACCTTCCAACCGGCAGTAGCTGAAGCAAACGAATGAATATCCTGATGACGTGCGTACACGTTCCATTCCAGCACGCTCCGGCTTCGGTTGCTACGGCAGGCATTTTCGGGGTTAAAGGGCCCGACTTCCTGGGGTTTCTCCCACCCCGAAAAACAACCTGTGCATCCGACTGTATGACGATGCATGTGCATTCCGTACCGGATGTTTGGCATAACGTTACGTACCGGCTTTTGCTTGAATACCTTTTCCACCATCTGTCCACCTTTTGCAGTACGGAGGAAAATAACTGCGAGTGAGGAAGACGATACATAAAAAAACCAACGCAACAATGTCCCGGCAAAAGTCAATCCATTTGATCTAACGTTAAATGCGAGCGACATTTTATAAACGTCAACTCGTATTGTTTATTAGTGCAATAATTAATGACCCCGTGCCAACTGGGCCGTTGATGTAGGGCCGTGGAAGTAAAGTCCGAGAATTTAGTCCGAGCTAACGAGACCATAATGGTGGAACGGAATGAGCGGATGAAGATCCGTTCGCGTTGCGGTAAAGCGGATTCGATATTATCCTCATTAAGGATCGTCCTATCATCATCATCATCATCAGAGGGACATCGATTGCACAATGTTCACGCGACCGGCTAATATTCGGTCGCTGTCCGGACGCTAATCAACAGATTAAAGGGCACGTTGTGTGCTATTGTCATACGTGCGGAGACAAGGTATGAGATTGCATAAAGCAGAAATAAATGAGGTTAGGTTTAAGGGAATTAAATTTAGCCTCCGTAACGTCTTTTATGGGGTAAATTTCAGTTATTGGCATGTTTTAGACATGAATCAAACTCTTCAAGCTTATCAAACTTCGAAGAGAAAAGAAATGCATCCATTTCCGTCTGTTTACTTTAATGCCGAATGACGCTGAGTGCCCCCTAATCCCTAAACAGCAAGAGCTCCGCTTAAACTAGCCAGATCATCTTTAACACGTGCTGGAGCTACTTCCTGGAGCAGAAAAGCAAAAACAAAAAAACCTCTTTAAAACCAAGCAAAAGAACCGAAAATAGAACCAGTTTCCATCATCTATACACCGAACAGCACTGCCCTTGTACTGTGCCGCCTAACACCACACCATTACCAGCACCGGTACCGATCCGCTTAGGGATTAATGGATTGTTTTATTTATATAAATAACCTCTATTACTCTCCCGGTATGCTCTTTGCGGGAACCGTACCGTTCGGTTTCGGGCTGTCGATGGGCTAAAACGGAGAATTCGCCCGTAACAGCAGTAGCATCAATCCATCCCGTCCTGACCAGCGTACCCGCCAAATGACCAAAGACTTTCGGCGGGGATGGTTTTTGGTTTGCTGTTTTTCACAAAACACGAAGAAGAAGAGGTGAGGATCGGTGAGAGTCGAGGGAGTTCCCATTGGTTCCAGTTGCAGGCTGGCTGAGAATTTATTTATTTAGGCGAAAAAGGGAAATAAAATTTTCCACCACTTTCACGGATGGGTTTTCCCTTCCCTGTTGTTTGGGGAGCTTTGGGGTATTCACTCACTACTTCAATTGAATGCTTGATGGTGGTTCGTAAAATCTTTCCCCGTGAAAGAGAACTGTTTGCTCCACTGAAGGTGTACGTATGTATGCCTTAAAGGACCCTTCATATGGGCTGGATAAAATAAAGAATACAAGCAGTTTGGATTCGCAACAAAGATGTGATTTTCACCCTAAATTCATCCGTAATGAACAGAATGTTCATTATTACGCTGGGAAAAACACACAACAATTGTGAGGTTTAAGGTAGGTATTTAAATATTAATTAGAATGTAAAAGAAAATTCTCCTTGTGAACAGAAAAACGAAGAAAATTCTAACCCAAACGTGCCTTTAACTGGTTGAATCTCATAATCACTTCATTTCGGACAACATCCCATCCCCCGCACGGCAGAACATAAAAACATTAAAGTAAATAAAATTGTACAGAGCTTGTTAAATGAGGTTTTAAATGGATTCTCTTTCTCTCTCTCTCCCTCTCTCTCTCCCTCTCTCTGTATGTGTGCGTGTATGGATGTGGGTATACGTCCGAACAGGAAAGGTTCAGGCAATTCGGTAATAAACTCATTCAGCAGCAGACATTTCAGAGGTTGGGAAGGTTCCGAATTAGGCAGTGACCGGCCGAGAAGCAGTATGTTTTGTTTGTTGGTTCGTTGCTTGGAAGGCAGAGCGTACAATTTTCCCCCAAACCCTAGAAAATACAACCTCACACGTACGAGTTTATTAACGCATGAAAAAAATTAGGAACCGGTTATGGGTAAATCAAGATATATCCTCAATTCTACCTTTTGCAGTGCATTTTGGGTTTCTTATGTTCTTCTAAATGGTTTAATTTCATTTAGAGACACAATATTATGGTTATTTTCTAAGAAATTTTAATACTTAAAAAAAAGTATTGCAAAGAAAGTTGCTTTTTGTTGAATCGAAGCTAGGTGTCCGAGAGAAAAGCGGCGTAAGGCTTCATACAGGCGCAGGATCGAGGTTCGAATCTCATCTGGACCGTTTCTATATATGAGGAAATGACTATACTGCTGGCGAGTAAATTCAAGTACACCCTGACCTCTCGAGTTTTGTTAGAAGCCAACGAAGAAAAAAAAAGGCTACTCCTCTTCAGAGCTCCCCCAACACTCAAAGCAAACTCTTATTCCAGTTGTTTTTTGCACACAGAATTAACAGACCATTAAAAAGCAACAGCCAAATAGCTTCATATCCTGCTTTGGGTGTACCAAACACATTCCCTGCCAACCACTAAACCCGTTAATGGGTATGGTCATTTGCCATTTGCGAGCGTGCCACACTTCCATCTCCTCTCCAGCTCCGCCCCATCTTCGAGTCATGACCGGAAGGAAACGACTTTCGCAACGTCGTCGTACGGGAAGGAAAGAGAAAAACCCCCCACAAGGAGCTTTATAAAACGGAAACAGAATATTTATGCACTCACTAAACATAAAAATCTCGAACAACAGACAACCATCGATTGTACCCCTGCAGAAAGAATAACCACAAAACCAGCGACCACCCACCCCTTTGTGCGCGCGTGTCGTCTGGACAAAATCGCTAAGCGAATCAAACCCCAAACCGAACCTGCGCGGGGTATAGAGCATTAAATTAAATACAGCGAAATGCTATTTGTCTTCGCGTTGGGGTTTTCTGGATTTATGTATAAACACACAATAAATATAAATTTCGCCACCAAATCGCTGCCCCTCGGGTTGTTGGGTGGCATTTTTCTCTTTCCTTTTCCTTTTTTTTGCATACGCTACGGAAGTAATAGTGTTGAAGGTTTTTCTCGTTGTTGCTGCTCCCACTTTGGAACTGCCAGCGTGGAAGCGAACTATATTTGCAGAACGTTTTTCGGGACATAAAACTAATCCAGCGACACTAAGCGCGTGCGGCGATCGCATACAGGAACTGGAATAAAATTAAAGTCCAACCCCAAACACCCCAATAAGGTGTTGAATTTGTGTACTCCTTCTGCGTTGGGGCGAAGCGATAGTAAAGTTGTCGAATATATTGTCACTGTCTGGTATGTGGAAGCCACCCGACTATTAAGCCACCCAAGTCGACCCCGGTCAGTTGATAACAAAGGTCAGATGTGGAGCTGTTAGAGGACCATCGAACAGTTTAACCCCATGCCGGCTAACCACGCAAGGGCCAACAACCACTTTATGAGCTTCCCGGCCCGAGGCTGCGAGTGTTTGCGAAACCTATTGAATTTAATAGTGTTCACTCATGGGCCCACCCAGTTTGTCGTAAATTTTGCTGCACACAAATGCACAACAGCCACGCTATTCGCCTGTTTCGTCCACTGAGAAAGGGGCAGTGCATTTTAAAATCGGCCACCTTTGCAGGAAGTTCAGGAGAGAGGCGTAACGTACATCCGGAAAGAAAGTAAACTTAAATTGTAATACAACCACCTTTCCAACTTCAAAACCTCTTCCCACTCTGCCCTTTTGGACGAGAAGGGAAAGGATTTCTTCGCTCCCTTCAATAAAAAATAACCTTCACCAAGGCAAAGGATTCCTTTGGGATTATTCTTCGATCTGGTCGGGTTTGTATTCCTCACCCACGTTGGAAGCGTGTACTCCATTCAATCACGCCCGACTATGACGACAAACGACCGATAGGAAGTGGTCCATCTTTATCCTGTAACATACACATAGCACACCACACACTGGCTGACCTTTTCCGTTGCAATAATCGTTAAATTATATGATTGGATGGAATGATCTCCGTAAAAAAAGCAGTGACTGCAATTGCGGACAACCCGGCTATATCGAAAGACCCGTCCGGCCGAAATGCCGAAAGTGCTGAAGTAAGTCAAAGTATTTCACTGAAAGCACAATTGCCACTCGAGCTCGGACGTTCGATATCGCAGAAACCGAAACCCGTGGACAGTCGTTTTTCTGACATCTCTTCTCTTTTTTGCTGCTGCTGCTGTCCACTCTGGGATGTCCACTCGAGTCCGAGTTGCTTTGGTGCTCTTGTTTGTCGGTTTTTATGGCTCGACTCCTTAGCAACGAGTTCGTTTTTGGTTTCCTTTTTTTCTTTTTTGCTCTCGATGTCATTGTCGTCGTGGAATGTTGTGCTAAATGTGAAGTGGCTCCCGATGGCTTCTTAGGGTGTCCGTACGGGGATGGGTGCTAATCCGATGGCTTTTGGTGCAACACTGTACGCGAGCACATCATCATTTGCCATTGACCGGTGGGTGACCGGTTAGTCCTGCACGGTACCAGATATAGTAAATCCTTTATTTACTGAGGATTTTGTAAAACACCCCGGACAGAGCATTCCAACCCCAACACACACACACGTGTACATCGTTGTTTGTGGCAGTTTGACTTGAAGCGTTCTCTGATCCCATCCAACCTCAAATGTTCGCCGATAGAGTGTACTCTAGAGCACCGTTTTCCATCTTCCACATCGAAAAGTCGTTATTTGGAAGGTAAAAAGTTTTTAGAAAATTAGATTCACAACCAAACACACTCACACACCAGGAATGGCGGCGAAGGTTAGTGTACCGGGCACCGAATTTATCACCGACTCGACACACGTAATGAAGGGCGTTCTGCGATCGATGGGAAAACTTTTCAAATTATCTCTCACAAAATCGTCAAAAATCGATAAATGTAAATGATGCTTCGTCGTGGTTGGTGGTGGTGATGATGGCACCCTGGCAAAGGGCGGTCCTGTACTCATGCCAACTGTTTTTATTACCATCATATTTCTTCCCCGAGCTCATCACCAAGGCTAGGCGTTACCGAGGACACTAATCATGCTTCTATTGGTATTTTTGGAGTTCTTGCTCCCCTTAAAGATTCACCCCCCTCGTAAGGCCACATTGGTGGTTGGGTTTTGTGCAAAAGTTCTAATTTTCGTTCCAGACAACCCACCCACACAAGCAAACACACCACAAAAACTCTCTTTTCAAAACGTCCAGCAGTGTAAAGCAATAATACAGGCGCTTGAGTACGTAAGTGATGATTTCCCCTTCTTAAGTGAAGGTTGCCTTCTAGTTGATGGTGTTGGTGAACTGCCATTTTTGTCGTCCTAGGTGGGAGGATAGGTAACGTGCTGAAGAAACCAAAATTCACCACAAACCATCACCATACCTACACAGCCACTGTCAGGTCAGGCCTATCTTCCCTTCTACCCAAACCAGCACAGTCAACAAGGATGCCGCTCCTGATAAAGTATTCTAATTTCGTACTCTAACGACATCGCTTTGACAACGGAAAAACACCCCCGAACAGAGGGATGTAGAGGAAGAAAAAACAAACTGAGCAAAAAGCCCTCGAGGGCAGTACCGTATCCACCGGGAGGAGTACGGCTGTGTGGCATCGTAAAGCATTTTAAATGAAAATCACTTTCAATACGTCTCAGTTCGTTCTTCTTGGTATCAAATGCTATTTTTTAGTTAAGTTTGAAAGATAAAATTTAATTTGTTACATTCATATTCCAATCTTCATTATAGTAACTCAAAATGTGTAATATATTTCAGGAACTCTAAATACCAATAACTTCTGTCATGATGTAGATAAATATTTAAACATCCTTCAACAAATACTTTCAAATCGGTAGCACAGTCGCTTGCCCTTGCTTCTTCCCCGACTAACGGCAAAATAATTGAACCACCACCCTAGAACTCATAGACCGAAGGATTCGATACAAACGGTACTCATTTAAAGCAATCCACGCCCTCCGGCGTTCGGCAGCGTAGCCGACAGTGTTGATCTGTTCTGATTCCCGTCCGAGGGTTTTTAATAATTTAAAGTAAGGGAAAAGTTTCACAAGTGTATGTGTTTCCGATTCCGAATTCGGTTTCAGCATTCGCGTTCGCTATCAATAATTTAAATTATTTCCCAAAGATTATATACGTATACGGTGGGGGGTTGGTTGACAGTCGTTGCCATCACCGACTGCGATGTCGCTGGTGAAAGCAGTCCGGTACGGAATGCTCTGTTTGATGAAGCAACTATGATAAAATACCGAGCGCACCCCTTTTCGTCAATGTCCCCGGCCGGCCAGGGGATGATGGATGTGTGATCCGTCTTAGTTAGTTAGGGAAAGGCCGCAGCCCTGGTGTTGCCATGGAGGGTAACCCTTCGTGGGACCGGTACTATTGTGACATGTGAGCAACGTGTCGTTCGGGTACAGGTCGCTGGCCGCCGAACGTCGTGTGTTAGGAGAGTTCTTTATCCGCTTCGTTTCGTTATCGGAACGTCGTCTAATTTAAAAAAAAAAAGCGAACGAGCAGGGTACCGAGGTTCCTGACCGACGTCGATATTTAATAGGGGATGGAACAGAATCGAAACACCTGAAACCCGAAAAAGGGGCTGCAGGAAGTAGTTATGCAGTAGGGAGAAGTGATGGCACGTGTTGCGTGAATGCTAGCTGTCATTCTAATGTAACTGCGCCCTCACTCGGGCCCCCTGTCCTAACGCGCACCGTATCATTCGTAGTTGAATAAATTATTTTCCACCCCATAAAAGCCACCGTTAACCCCTTTTTTGCCGTGGGCTTCGGAGTATGTTTTAACGCCGCCCATCGGTTTGTGGCAATAGGACGGAAAGACAAACTAATCATACAACCGACCCATCCGTACCTTGTGCTTTGAAAAAACACAAAACTGAAAGAATAAAATATAACCAAAAGTGTGTAATATTGTACCGTGCTACAGAAATTCCTTCCACCAAAGTTCGAGATAGCTCATAATTACAGCAATTTTGGTATCGTGCCACCGCTTGTTTCCTTCCATCGAGGAAAAACCTTCTCGAACCAATGATGGCTCAATTGCTTGGAGGTTAAAGTGTCCTTTTCCGTTGACCGTGGGTGAAGGTTCCGTTCTTTATTAAAGTGTGCCATAAATCATTCAGCTGATTGGAAATTAGAACACGCACAGCCCCACTGGGTGAGAATACGTCCCATAATCAACCGATGAAGACAAAAGATATCATTAAAGGGAAAGAAAAAAGAAATAGAAACACGCGAAACGTTGAGAACGGAGCGTATTCACGCACATACAATTAAGGTGTTGGGAAAGAAGTTTTATTTTTCGGGAAAAGGAAGTTGTCATCTGATAGAATCCAAGCGAAGAAATCTTAATAATTGATACTTCATAGTTAGTTCTGAGTATTTCTCGCTTGAAATAACACAACAACTTGAAGTTCTTAATAAAATATTCAATATCCTCGTTTCCACAATTTCTTAGTCTTTAAATGAAATTCTATTACAGCTTTAAATCGTACCTGCTGATAATTTAAAGTCAATAAAAAATCCATTTCAAACCGAAATCTTTCCTCCCTTTAAATGTGCTGCTACACGTGGAGTAGACAACCGTAACCGCTCGTTTGTCATTGTAGGTTTGGTCAGCAGGATATGTGCATTTTTTCCTTCCTCCGTGGATTCTTTTCCCATTTTTCACCCAATTTCGATCGCCTAGCTGAATCAACCAGCGGTTGCCAGCTATAGAGGAAAAATTTAAATATTTTCCTAACCTTAATCTTCATTTGCATAGAAAGCACATTTCTAGGGAGGATTTCGTTTTTTTCTTTTCTTTTGGAGCAGAGATAGGAGCGCAATGATCGCACCTTTTGGTAGAGTCTGAAGGTGATTGTGACCGATTTTAAGGATGCGTAAGCTCGAAATAGATTTTACCGAGACGGATAAGGGAAAAGACGTTCTGACCAACTTGAAGGGCAAGAGGCATATTATTACCTTAGGCTATTTCATCGAGAAGGAGAACTCCAAGAAAGAAAAAAAAAACCCAGCGAGTACATCAGAAAACAGTCCTAAGTGGAAGATACCTTAATAAGATTTTTCATTTCTCGACGCGTATTTACGATGTGACATACTCCATCCTCCAAAAGCGGAAGGAACAAAATCTTTTAGAGGAATTGATTTCCGCTTCTGCCGTGTGGCGTGCGTAATAAAATATGCAACACCATCCCACCACACGAGCTCGAGCCGTACGGTCTTATTTCATCTTGGGCGAGCAATTTATGTCAGCGTCACGCGACGAAGATAGGCTGCGAAAAATAAAGACACACCAGCACCGGGCACGTACCGTCTAAAAACGGTTTCGGAGCCACTGACACGGTCTTATGACGGATGAAGCCAACCACTGGTGAAGGGAAGGTCCAGGACCGAACAGAAAAAAAATGTCCTTGGCTCGGTGACTCAACCGTGCTCATCTTGCGTGTGAAAATGCAAACGGCAAAGTGGGACACTTCCCTGCCAAAGACGTGGAAGCGAAAAAGAATGAAGTTGATAAAATATTAACACGATATAAAATGAACATTTTTGCGCTCATTTCTTCGTCCCTCGCGGGTCGGGGCCGTGAGGGTAAAATATGAACATAAAAGCTGCCATTTGACACCGTTAAATTTACATTTGTGCCATCCTGCAGAGATGTCGCGCTGGATTTGTGTGATGAGATATTTTTTTGCGTACGCATATCAAGACCAAAACCTACGCTCCCAATGCTTTGTTCGCTTTTCAAGAAGCTCATTTTTGCTTCCATTTTGTTTTCATAGCAAAGGGTACTGTACTTAAAGTCAATCCTTTAATTACCACTTTACTGAAGTGGTGCTCTTGGGTACTTTTTCATGAACCAAAACCAGGGACATTACGTGAAACACTTTAATTAGCACGACATTACTACTTACCGTGACGTAAGTGTGCGTGTTCTGCTTAATTGCGTTGTACAACAATGCAACTTCAATCCAGCTTTTACAGCTCATTGTGTCACGGACCATGGACCGAAAGTTCTACAACTGGTACACGTGCAGCCGTGCGCGATGGCATGAATTTGCACGTTTTGCTATAAAATCAGAGTCCCGTAGCCGTATTAAAGCGTCGGGATTGCGTGACAAGCTACGTTTCGCCCACGTTTTGTCCGGGATCAGCTGTTTAGCCGTGGCCTGTGTGTGGGACTGACGTCAATGTGCTGCTTAAATTCTAGTGCCTAGCCGTGGAAAAGCAGCACGCAGGTTACGATCGTATCTTTATTTATCTTTTATTCCTATTGTTATGATACGCAACGGGACTCACGCTTTAAGAACACGCAAGTGCTGCACTTTTTTCGCTCTCCCTTCCAAGGATCTTACCAACCGAGAGAGGAATTCGGGGTGGTCAAATTTAATGATCGACAGTTAACTACGTCTACGTCTACGGTTGTTGAGGTTTGCAGAAATAGCATCTCCCAAAGCCGGTACGGCAAACCTCTTTACGGAGGTTCATTTCCAAAGAGCCCAAGATGCCACGCATCAGCAAAACGGATCCACCCACTTTTCTCGGTTGGCTCTGCAGTAGGCCAACGCCCGTTTCGGTCGCTATTCAACCCAACAACAAAACAAAACCAAACAACAGCAAAAAAAAAAAAAGAAAAGCAAGGCTCAGGAGGCTGGTCTGAGCATTCGTCTTTAGCGCGTGGTACGCTTTGGGTCGTGCCAGTGCCGTAGCCCGAACGGCCCGAAGCCTTGGTGGGAAAAACCAGGCCAAGCCATGGAGACCAACCAACGGACGGATGGGAAAAATCAGTCGCAAGAAAAGTTGCTCTCCCACTGCATTGCGATTCACGATGGGTGCGCGAGCGAGAAGGTCTCCGGTTCGCTTTTTCGATGCCGTGTATTTGCGATCCCGCTCCACCCGGGAATGCCGGTTGTTTGAGACAGTTTTTGGCCCTTTCTGTCATTCGTGCCGTCGTGAGCGTCGTTCGTTCGAGGCTTGGAAACTCTACTGTGGGCTTTGGCGAAATGCCATTCGTCCTTTCCGGGCGTTCGGTAGTTTTAGGTGGCAGCGTTGCTCCAAAACGCCCGTAGCAACTAATGGCACAGAGGACACGAAACGTAAGGCCATGTTTCTCATCAAAACTAACGATTTCAACGATGCACCGATGCAGTTTGGGAATATTGTGTATGTGCATATAACGTTTTTTTTTTCTTCCTCCAAACGATTGTTTGCTCACAAAACTCCACTTTCAACTTCCAACGAGTTTGGATTAGGGATTTTTATTCACGCTGAACCTCACGTCACGGCCTGCACTTCCGGTTCGTAAACGATTCGTTCGTGTACGGCTTTGGCGTAGAATCGAAAAACGATTTTATGGATTTGTAGCCCGGTACCAGGGTTTTATGTTTATGGCCATTTAAGGCTTGTCAGTTGGTGGTCATTCAGTGTGGGAAAACGATATTTCTGCCACTTAAGGGCCAGAAATTTTCCTTTATCTCCAGTGGCACTTCCATTTCCAACGAAATGGGAAAATGGCGAACGGCCTCTCCAACACGAAGAGAAATTGGAACCTTTACCTTTACCACTTCTACTGCTGCTAGTGTTATCCACTTGCAGACCCTTTGCTGGGATTCATGGCAAAGCGACCAAGGGTATGATTGCTGGAAATTTTTATTCCCTACGCATCAACATTATCTGTTTTGGCCGCTTGTGTGCGTGTGTGTTTTTTTGGTTGTTGTATTTCCCTCATCTCAGCTTTCTTCCGGTACGGTCTGTTGCTGCTTGGCCTGGTTTTTCTCTACTCCAGCTCCGGACACACGCACCGCTCAATACCAGGGATGGATTCCAGTGAAAATGAGGCAACCACACTCCGATTGCTATTACAGCATATATCTGCTCTTGGTGGTTCACTGTTTTTCCGGGAGTTTTCGGGCAGGAATCTTACTATCGCTACTGGTGCGTAGGAAAAACCTACCACCGATGGATGGATGGTGTTTGTGTGAAGATGTGCCCCATCACTCTCCCTTATCCCCCCCTCCCCATTCCGGAAGCAAGGGAAATGGATGGGTCGGTTGTTTATGGGAAACATAATGTGAAAATCGATAAAAATTTAAACGGATGAATGAAATGTTTTATGGGGGCGGTGATGTGGTTCTGCTATTTTTCCTCTGCGTGCATCTTGCTCTCTAGTTTTCCTTTCCCGACCCTGGTATGTTCTTTTTTCCTCCTTCTTCCTTTCCTCCTCCCCACAACAAAAAAATTCTTCAACCTTCGGTATGTGTTTATTTGTTTCCGTTCCTTTCTTTCTGGATGGAACCGTCCGCGTGTGTAGCTGTGTAAGTGAGTTTGTTTTTTAAGACACATCTTGTCCTGTATTTTTCTTGATGGTAGTGTTTTTCCAAAGAAAAAAAAACCCTCATCACATGGCTAACCCATGGCTACGAGTTGATCGATCGACAAAGGCGGCATTCCACCGCCAAGTTCATCAGTGGTGGACACACTGGTAGAAGTTTGTTATATTTTTGCTGGGCAGAAGAAGAATAACATTTCTGTTTGCGTTCGATAGGGTGAAGGAGATAAAAACATAAGCAAACGGGATTCAACTACACATACACCCACTTCCACTTCCCCTGGATCAGTTTGTTTTGAAAGTGCTTACATCGGATCAATCTTTTGTCAGCCTTTTCTCTTTTTTGGTATCAGATTTACAAAGCTCAACCAAAGAAAAAACCGCCAGACCGAAACGGCATTCCAAAAACGCCTAAATCATTCTTATCAGATAGAACATAATTCTTCTTCTTGTACTGGATTTTGTTTTTTTGGTTTTTTGTTAAGCAAAGCCTTTAGTCAGATGTGAAGAAGCGAAGAAAAAATTGTAAAAAATATTCGCCAATGTTATCAGCCGTCCTTTAGAGCGTTTGATTTTTGCTGCTGGAATGTGATTTTAAGATCAATGTCCCTTACAAAGGTTACGCGTAGGCGGATATCCTCATGAATATTTCGTAAGGATGATGAAAATACCTCAAAATTTCATTACGATACAGTCCAAACAAATTATTCAAATAAACTTAAAAATATTATTAAAATGTAGAATGAGGGAATGTTGAACTACTTACAATAACTTGAGGAAAGTCAACTTTCCCTTGACGCACCACTTCTATCATGTGAACCATATGGAATGTATTGATGTCACAGGATAAATTAATTGGGATGATTCAATTCACAGGGAACGTTTCTTCACAAAACTTTACGCTCAACCGGATTCGGTATGCTTTGCGGGCAACAATCTGGTCTTTCTGCTTCGTCGATCTCGGGAAATCTAGCCGACTTGTTCAAGCCGTTACTGGATGGAATGACACTGGTTTTGATGGAACAAATTGGCAATGGATGCTTTAATGTGGCTGCCTCAAACGTGATCTACTAGCTCTAGTGTGCCTGTTTCGCGCTTGATACAGTTTCGTTTGGAATGATCAATCGTAGTAGGGCCTGGGCTTTCCACTCTGAAACACAAACCACAATGTTTCTCGTACACGATCGAGGATCGGATCGATTTGAATGGTTTAATTATTTTTAATGAAGTGTTTTATACGTTCCACTTATTTTCACTTTACTTTTCCACCGTACCACTCACGTTGGCTCACTAATTTCACTGATTTGCGTACGCGTGTGTGTGTTTATTTTAAATATTTTATTTTATTTTAACTTTTCTTCTCGGTGATTTTCGCTTTTACAGCTTTCCACTCTCAGAAACACACTTGCACACATACATACACGTACATACACACAAAGAGCACACGTATTGAGTTCGTTAAGTTGATTTGCGTGATCAATTCTGTACTGCACGAATTCACGGATGCTTAGCACAAACTTTTATGTAAAACACCTACCAAAGAGAGAGTTGATTTTGGTTAGATTCGAGATCTGAGGAGCATTTTGTGGGGCGGAATTGTTAAACTCTAGAAAAAGAGAAAAATCCTCCATCGCCAAAAAAAGAAATCGGCGCAAATTTATCATCTTACAGGGGATTTTTTGTTTTGTTTTCGTGACACAAACCAATCCGTTCCAATCACAAACGGGGGGAATAAAAACACAAACACAAATGCGAAATGATTGATTGATAACATGCAGCTGATTCCAGTTCCGGAACAGAGCAAAAGCACGAAAACCCCATGTTCGATTGCTGATCAGCCTTTTTCTGCCTTTCTGTTCTACTGCTGACTTCCATTCTCCCACTTCAATTTAGTGGATTTGTGTTCGAAACAAGCCGGGCCGCCATTATTCGATTGCAAAATCAAATGAATCACCCACGGACGACTTAAATCTTAACGATGATTTATCTAGGCTTTTGCCAGTACGGTTGCCAGCTGGTGTATCGAAAGCCTGAGCTGACACACAAAAAAAAAAAAAAAAGAAAAACTGGATCAAAATTGTACGAGCTGATGGTTTGCGCTTGCTGATGAAGACGAAGAAAAATCGCCAGTTGAAATTTATGATAAATATGCTCATCAATAAAAATAATGAGACTCGCAACACTCGGTGGGAGAAGGCGGACCAGAAACTGCCGATGTGATGCGATAGAACGGCTAACATATTGTTAGGCTTTGGCTGGGCAAAGTCGACGGATAGAGACTTCGATGCGCTATCACGTGAAGGAGAAAATGGAATGCATCGGAAGGCGATGATTCAATTCAATTTTGTTTTATCGAACACATCATTAGTAATGAGTTCGACAGGTTTTTTTTTTTTATTTTCACTTCAAACAGGATTTTGAGGCAATAATGCTAGAATGAAATCAGGGATCTTCAGAACACTTTTTTTAAACTTGGAAAAAATTAACTAAACACGATCAGCATTGTAGAATTGGAAAACAGTCTTTTTGATCGAGCAGTAGCTAAAAGTCACATGCACTTTGGATCACTTAAACCAAGAACCTGGATCACGCAAGTTTCGGCAGGATGTCTAGAATTCACGAAACACTGGATGGCCAACTCAGCAAACACAAAAACCCAATCCCAGTGCACTGCGGGATGGAATTTGGGAAAGAAACCGTGGGCTCTGTACCGTGTATTGTAAGATCTGCTGGTGCGATCTTCTGGCTGCGTCGTCGCTGAGTCGTATTGGGGGCTTTTTTCCGTTTTCTCTCTTTTGGGGGGATTTTGCGTCCACCGCCACGAATCGCGACCGTGCCCTGGCGTGCTTGGACGTTTAGCGCTCGTTCGCTTTGCGTACGCGTGGCGTTTCGCACCGGAAAACACAGACACAGCTTTATAGACAGATAATTAAATATAACAACAAACAACAAGTGTATATGATCACGACTTAACTATACAAAACTCAATTGTAGACTGAAATCTAATGTTTGTTTGTAAGTAGGTAGAGCAAGCCGGACGGACGGACGGATATCTGTCGCTGTGTGGTTGTGTGCGTGTGTATGGGTTTGTTTCCTCTTCTTCTTGCGACCGTCGTATGGGGTAACCGCGAGGTTCTGGCAACCGATGCGCGGTCGCAGCTCGCTCGGGTTTTTCCTCCGCGTTCGGGTTACGGCAGGCCCGCGAGATGCAGTTCGGTACCGACAGGCCGGCTCGCTCGCACACGCCACATCCGAGTGGTGTCGGGCAGTTCTCGTTCGCATTCCGTTGTGCCAACCCCGCTGTGTCTTGGGAATGTCCCGAACCGGAACCGATAAGGACATTGCAGCCGGGCACAAATTTTCCCCTTTTGCACGATACGAAGCAACGCGTTGGAATCGGTTCTTCTACCGACAGCCGGCTTACAATCGGCCCAACATACCGAAGCCCGTTTTCGAGCAGAAAATTCGAGCAGCTGTCGAACGGTTTTGCCGAAGTGCATGCGGGTGTTCTCCTCGGGGCCCCCAAAAAACACCAACACCACCGTGCCGACGTAAACACGCGCTCGTTCGCTGCCGCATCGGGGCAAACAAAGTAGGTACATTGTGTGCCGTGCCGGGAGTTTCTTCTTCTGCCGCACGACACCGGAGCCTTTCGCAACCCGAAGGGGTGCGTACGTGTCGTTGCGCGCAGGTGCGTACGCGTATCCCGCAAACACATGGAACGATGGTTCGGTGTTCCAAGCGGGAAGAAGCTTCGGGCAAACGGCAGACTGTTGATTCTCCTGCCAGCACGAACGTTACATAACGCCGTCCGCAAATCGGAAGCGTGCGGGTAACGGGGGGAGGGGTGGTTCGGCGCCCAAAGGGATGCTGAATGCCGAGCGACTGGTCCGAGCGAGGACGACGACAACGACGACGATGACGGCACGGTGACCTATAGCATCTTCCCCAAAGAAGAGAGACCGTGTGCATGCGAGCAGGACGACTTTTCCGGCAGGGCAGCACACAAAGCGTTCGCTGCACACAGAGGCGGGGTTTTCCGGCTGCGAAACATGCGCACATACCACCGGTACGGAGCGGAACTCTAATCAATGTGTCCCGTTTCCCTTTCCCCTCTCCCCCATCCACCCCCCCTCCCCATTTCCAACGGGGTTTTCCCATGCTGTGCTGTTGTTGTTGCTGCCTGTGTCGATAAGAAAGGGGAGAAAATATCGGTGTTTTCGGTGTTCAATCGCGTTTTTGGGTAGGCCGTCGTAGGCTGTGTAATCCTACGGGGGGGCGAAAAAAGAAAGCGTTGGGAAGAAGCACGGTGCGAGCACTTACAGTGTTCCGAAACGATAATTTTTATGCCCATATTGATCTGACGAGCATTTAATAATGAAAGGAGTACAACGTTGCCTTTTTGTTCCCCTTGTGTGTGTATCGCCGACATCGTGGGACATAAGTAAAACTTCCTGCCTGGGTGTCACCTACGTGACATATGTTTCGTGATTTATGGGGAAAACTGTGGCGCTAAGATGTTGCTAAACTAAAGTAATTTTTAATCTACTTTTAGTGTGAAGTTGGGCAACATGGTTTGTTAGATAGTTATTGCATGGGAACAGAAGAAAAAACCACGAAGATCGTAAATGATTTGCATTTCCAAGCGAGCGAGCAACGAGTATCGGAATGATAAAATGGATGATGCTATAAAAATCGTTCAATTTTATAGCAAGTGTATAAAATACTTAGCGTGTGCAAAAACTGAACACCGTTTCAGGGTGGCATTTGTTCCCGGGACACATTCATCAAACTGTTCTGTTAAATATGGAAACTGTTTGAACCCCAGCAAATGTTTAGTGATAATAAATAAAAAATAAAACCCTACACAACACAACGCTGATAGCGATAAGCGATGGCATGTATGCGACGACCGAAGGGTGAAAAATCGATACTGTTTACCCGTCACATGTTCAGCTTTTCCACCCGGCCCTTCTTTTTCTTGCCACCCAAACGGTTCCCCCGTTATTGGAAGGTTGATTTTGAATGAGCAGCAAAGTCCGTTCTGCCAGTAGACGGGTGCGTACCGGTGTGCGTCCATAATTGCCTTATCATCGGCATCATCTTGTTTGGAAGTTTTCTTTAACATTTTCCTCTCACTGGCCTGGTTTAACCCATTCTGGTTTGCTTCACACCGACTGTTCCGACACACTTATTCACGATCCCAACGATCTATTAATCGTTCTTCCGATGTACAGTCAAGCACTTACAACAACTGCCAAGTGGTTGGAATTTTCCCTGTGTTTCTGTGTGTATTGGTGGGTGATTTTTTCGTGTCTATTTTCCTCTTTTCCTTCATTATAGTTACATTTCGATGACACACGAGTCACACGAGTTGAGTTTCCGTCAAGAGAAACTGCTTCCCCTTTGATCCTGTGGCAACACAGTCCTTGCCTCGTCTCTTTCCTTTCCCCTTTCATCCGGTGAGTCGCTATGACTTCATTACGGTACAGTAGTCATTAAATAAATTAGCAAAGTTAAATTGAGGAATGCGGATGCGGCCGAGGTTTTTCTTGTTTTTTTTTTTTATTTGGACGAGCAAAAACCACGTAAAATCGGTATGTTTGCCGGTGCCACCACGGTGTATCGCGCCACGTTTTGCTGTTTGGCGTTTCCGCGTCTCTGTCGTCTGTCGTTTCGGCAGCTGCGATGAAACGCGCCAACTCAGCATCACTTCCGACCACGGTTACGCATTTATGCTTCATCGGAACAACCATCCCCGTGGCAAGGGTGGAAAATGGGCAAACAGCGGTACAGAGTTGAGGGTGGTAGGATTTTCTCTCTAGTGGAAGTACAAGATTGTAATCGTTCAACAATTCACGCAGTACGGAACGGTGTAAGGGTGTATGAGTGGGATAGGGGTGGGTACGCGTGTACGGTCGCTGTACGCGCGTGGGCATGTGGTACGGTGCGTTTTCGATTCATAGCCGAGCATGTCAAGTGTTTTGTTTAGACGATAGCGAAGGATGTACGGATATTTTACCATATG